>ML784821.1:77223-89048 GCA_009831015.1 Picea engelmannii
CCTGTATGAAAGTTTGACCCCATCCAAATTGGCCATAACACCAAATCCGAGCATCTCGAGGTCCCTCAAAAATACCAAGCAAGAAAACTATTCAAAGCTTTCCAATATCCCCACAACCTCTTAAGTGAGGTATAACTTGAAATTATGAAGGATTGATCATTCTCAATCATGTCACAACTTTGAAAAGGAAGTTTTAGTACCCTAAGGATGTTGAGCCTATAGAATCTGGGGTTGAACTAATATTTTCCAAGGAACATCTCTCCACTTAGTGTACCACCAATTTTACTTCAAGAACCACCCCTCGTGATTTGTTGACCTTGAAAACCATTGATTACGCTAATGATCCCATAAAGCCTTCTAAAAAATGAGGCATTTCCTTATTAATCTTTCACTAATATTTTTCCAACAATTTATCTATATGAAAGTTTCACCCCATTGTTGGTGTCTAAAGATGTCTAAAAACAACCTTAGTTTAACATTAATTTATCAACCCAAGGATTCGTCTTTTATCTCAAGAATATCAGCAAAGTCTATGAAGATAGCTCGTAGAGGCTAAAATCGTGTAGTTAAAGAAAATATGAGTTTATCAACAATCAAGTTCCTCAAACATTCATTAAAGATTCTGGAAATTGAAATCTAATGCTGTGCAATGAAAAGGAACTAACTAATCTATTGAATTCATTTTAACTAAAAGCAGGAATTGAATCTAAATAAAGATTTGCAGAACTAACTATCAATTATGAATTGAATTACTGGAAAGGAGATAGTGAACTATTCTATCTATGAAAAGAGACAACAATTATAATCTAATCGAAAAGGACAACAATGTAGCTCGACTGAAATACTGAAAGGAACAACAAATGTAACCTATTTAAAAGGGACAACAAAAGTAACTTTAACTAGAAAGGAACAACAAATGCAACTTTCACTGGAAAGGAACAACGCAGACGAAAATGTGAGGAATTGTCAAGCAGTAAACTACAGTAATGAGAATTGGAACAACAATCATTAATACTTGAAGTAAATGTCTATCTACTGCACACAATCAACATGAAATCGTTAACTCTCTTATGCATTCGTCTTTAATTACTGTAAAAGAGATTTGAATCACAAAACATAAATTGAACTGATACAATTACAGGTTGAACAGTAGCTCCTTCAGACTGGGCCCTTGGTCCTTAGAAGCACTGCTTTTTGAAATTCAGTATGTAGAAATGGTAAAACCATCCAAATCTTTTATTGATTTCATAGCTGGTACAACATTTACAAAAACTACTAATGCAAAGAAATTCTAAGTTCTGAGTTCTTGGGTGCAATTCTTCTATATCTTTTCAGGATCCATTATCACCTTATATATTAAAATAATCTGGGTAAATTAAGCTATCTTGAGGATCGAGAGATACTCGGGATTTCTTTACTATTATAAAGTTACAATATAAGAAACTCAATCGTCTTCAAAACTTCCTTGCGCCATAAAGTCCTCACCCTCCAATAACTTGCACATCTTCAAGATTTCCTTTGCTATCTTGGGTTTGACAATATTTAACCAATCCTGTAATAAAACCAAACAATTCCACTCGTATTTTAGGGTCTATGTAATCTAATTTCAACAACAATGCTAAAGAGTATATTATTCATTTTCTATCCTATTTTCTCCTAAATAATCGAAAAGTCAATCAAGATGATATCATGAAAATGTGGGAAAAAGGAAGATATTTATACCTTTTTCATAACCTAACATACCCCCCAACTTAACTTCTTGCATGTACTCATGCAAGCTGAGATATTACATGTAAAGTAGTAATACTGTAAGGTGGAAAGGTTGGTTTACCAGGCTCCTGAATCCATTGCTTCTTTTGAGTTCTCTAAAAGCAACATCCTCCCTCTTCTTGTGATGTACCGCTGGAGGTCTATTGGCTTCAATCATACTATCCTAGGTCAATTGAGTTTGAATCAGTGCTTTATTTGTTATCAATTTAACTAATATGTGGCGGCTGATAACAGTAACAGGATCCTTGGATTTTTGTGTTCTCAAGGCAGCCTCATGTAATATGGCATTCAGAAAAAAAAGTAGATTAAGTACTAACCGTTGTTTTAAGGTTGCCAACAATTTGAGGTGGCAAGGTCGAATTACGTCATATCGTCCATCATAGGTGATGTACCGCTGAATTACCCCTGCTAGTTCCTTCCATGGTTCTCTGAGGGTACTGGGATTAAGTCCCTTTCCCTTCTTATCCAATTCTTCCCCAGGGTCTGTGAAAGTTTCCACAGCTTCCTTCAGTGCTGTGTATCTTCATGTCCACTGAATGCCTGTGTTAGGGAGGCCTGTGATCTCTGCTAATATTTTCGGGGTGACTAAGATTTGTATGCCTCGCACCATAGAGATTTCTCCCTGCAGATTCTGAAAGAATTCAAGCGTGACATTCGTGTCATATCCTTGCAAACAGTTGAAGTACTCCATCCACCCCATATGGTGTAGGATTTCTCTTGCTTGCTCTGTAACCTATAGTAAATTTGGCTCCCTGCGAACACTTCTGCCACCCATTTTTGTGAGAAAATTTGGACGACTATCGTTCTTGGTAGCAGACTTGGTTAGACTAGCTTGGAGGAAAAATTACCGAAAATAGAAAATATGAGAGAACAACAAGTGTTTACAAATGTGGGTATTTATTACAATCATTACTATCTTATCGAGAAGTGTGCTGAGCATCCACTCCCCTCATTAATATAAAGGCCAACCTCGATCGTCAGCGTAAGGGAAAGTAATGAGTGTAGGTGTTGATGGTGAGGGGTAATGATTGTACTGTCGCCACCAATGGGGATCAATGATTAATTTTCAAACAACATATTTTAATGGTAATCATTAAACGTTAGTCCTCTTTCATGGAATTGAATTTAATATACCTATACTCAAAAGAATGCTTTAAGGATACATACGTCGAATAAATTAAATCTGTTCACTTAAATAATATCCCACATATCATAATGTTGTTACTTTTCTGTGTTATTGAATACAACCGGAATGATAGCCTTGTTATTGAGTGAAGGAGGTCTAGAGACATGCATAAACTTGACGTTTAAGGTAAACTTCCATACCACAGGTAGAGCCACTGCTGCTAGCAGGCGTCCATAACCTCGACAGAGTTTCCTTTTAACCCTTAGATGAGCCCGTATCCTTGATAATTATTTGAATCGTCTTTTCCAAAAAGACCACTATCCTGGTTTGGTAGCTAGATGGTGATAATGCGACTCACTAGATTGTAACTTAAGTGAACAAGCCAGCTCGTGATGAGACCTCTTGTCCTTTGACAAAAGAAAATGTCAAAGGCCATTTCCCTGGTGTGGTAGCCATAATGGCAATGTCACTTATGTTAGTATCCTATGATCATGGTAGGTTGGCTCGTGATGAGACCCCCTATTCTTTGTGGGAAAAAAAAACTTTTATCTTAGTATTATATATATATAGTTATTGTTTTTTTTTAGAAATGTATGAAGGAAGGCTCATCTACTCCTTAAGAGTGAGGGATGGCGTAAAGAAGTGTAAGGATTCCAAGTAAAAGTGTGCCTAAGATTCTTTATTATGATATAAAGACAAGATATCATTCAAGTGTATTTGTATGTATAAGGAAAAAGAAACGAATTATGGTGGTTACAGGTTATGAACAAGGTTTAAGATATTGCGAAGAAAGTAATCCAAAAATAATTTGATAAGGTATGGGAGATAGTCCACAAAATAATGACAGATCATTATGATGATAATGAGAAATAATGTTGGTGAAAATTATTTGGTGAAAGTCGTACCCCAAAGGAATGGATTGGCGTTTTATCAACAATGTAGGGAAGGAACGGCGAAAATGAACAACAGGTGTGCAAAAAGGAACAGTAAGTGCTCCAAAAGGAACAACGGGCACGCAAAAGGAATGAAAATGGTTCCATTCAATGGAACAACAAGCTCGTAAAAGGAACGACAATTGTTCTGTTCAAAGGAATAGCAAGCGAGAAAAAGGAACAGCGGGCGCACAAAAAGAACGACAATTGTTCCTTTCAAAGGAACATCGGGCATGCAAAAGGAACGACAATTGTTTCGTTCAAAGGAACATCAAGCACACAAAAGGAACGAAGGGCGCACAAAAGGAACGACAATTGTTCTGTTCAAAGGAACAAGAAGCGCGAAAAAGGGAACAACAAGTGTTAAGTTTTTAACCATCTAAATAGGTAATTTTTAGAAACCTGGAAATGTGTTTTGATTGAATCCAAGGTTGATTAGTCATCAACTAAATTCATTTATGGGTTGGTTTATTTCAAAATTAAGTAGTGGATGGTTTGTTAATGTTATGAGTTTCATTATAGTTGCCCAATTGTTGTTGTTGAACATGACACATTCATTTCTCTGCGAAAGCAGGGTCTGGGTGATGAGATGAAGCAGGAGTTTGGAACAGAAAAGAGTGATAATTGAGTTCATTACAATTATCCTCCCTAGTTCTTATTTTCTCAAGTGACTGTTAAAAACAAAAAAAAAAACTAAATAAAATCTACAAAAAAAACAAAATTATATACAACATGTACAGTGTCAACAGAATTCAACATTTATGGAGTTGGGGTGGCTGGATTACCTTCCCAGCTAGCCAAAATTTAAACGGTAGGGTCCTTACTTACATCTTGGTAGAAATATTCTTTTGAGGGCGATGTATGATAGAGTCGTAGTCGGTGTCCATTGACCCGAAATGGAGATCCAGACCCGTCGATGGTGCTTAATGTGACTGTGCCATTATCATGGACTTCATTGATTTCATATGGTCCCAACCACCGTGTCTGTAATTTTCCCAAAAAATACTGAAATCTAGAATCATATAGGAGCACCCAATCACCTTTTTTAAATGATTTTTTCTTGATATGCTTGTCGTGCCAGGTTGTTCTTTGTTGCTGAATAACAGTTGTGCGCTCTACTGTAGACAGACGTGCTTCATCCAATTCGTTGAGTTGTTGAAGGCATTGTTTATGTTCTTTTGTAAGATCCAGTCCAATTTCCTGGGCCATCCTTAGAGTCTTGATCTCAAACTCGATTAGGAAGATGGGATCTTTGCCATAGACTAAGTGATAGGGAGAGTAGCCAATGGTGTTACGCCAGGTTGTTCGATAAGCCCATAAGGCATTTGGGAGCTCAGTAGCCCAATTCTGTCTGTTTGTTGAGACAGTCTTTGTCAGGATTGCCTCTAGGAATTTATTGGTGCTTTCTACTTGCCCATTTTCTTGTGGGTGGTATGGAGAAGTAATTCTGTGTTTAATATGATAATTATCCAGGGTGGTGGTGATTCTATGAGCTGTAAATTGTGACCCCCCATCAGTAATTACCTCTCTTGGTAGTCCACAGCGTACGAATAATTTGAAAAGAAATTTGATGACTACTTCTTCTGTTTCATTTGGTAAGGCTTCTGCCTCTACCCATTTAGTCATGTAGTCCGTTGCAACTAGAATATAGGCCTTCTGATTTGACTTTGGATTGAAGGGGCCAACGAATTCTAGTGCCCATCTCTCAAATGGTTCTGTAGCTACTTGTGCTTTCAAAGGCATTTCATCAGCCTGACCTGGTTTTCCCATCTATTGACAACTATCACAGGTCTGGACATATTTCTTCGCGTCTCTGAATATTGAGGGCCAATAATAGCCCATTTGTAAAATTTTGTGTCCAATCCCGCGATATGCAAAATGCCCACCACAGGGCTCATCATGTCCGGCTTTTAGTATGTCGTAGATTTCGTCATCTCGTATGCATTTGCGGATCCGAAGATCAACTCCTGTATGGAAGAGATATCCACTGATCCAGGTGAATTGTGCGCTACGCTGGACGATCAATTTTCTTTCCCTTGATGAAAGATGTGCCGATAAGCTTCCCACTGCCAGATAATTTTCCACATCAGCGTACCACGGTGGCTTTGTAGAAACGACAAACATATGCTCGTCTGGAAATTGATCTTCGACTGTTAAGGAGTCGTCTATTTTGGGTATGCGGGATAGGAAGTCTGTGACAAGATTTTCTCTTCGGGGTCGATCTTTGATTGTGATATCAAATTCCTGCAATAGTAAGAACCATCGAGTGACCCATCCATTAGTAATCAGTTTATTATCTAGATATCTGATAGTAGAATGATCAATATACAAAATAATCGGATAGCCTGTTATATAATGACGAAATTTATTGATGGCATGTATAACAACTAAAAACTCTTTTTCTATTATTGTATAATTAAGTTCAACAGGAGTAATATTCTTGCTAATAAAATAAATGGCATAGGGTTTCTTGTCTTCTTCCTATCCAAGGACAACGCCTATGGAAATATATGATGCATCGGTGGAGATGTGAAATGGTATTTTCCAATTCGGTCCCCTCAATACTGGTGCTGTCAATATCAACTTCTTGAGTCCTGCAAATGCCACATCACACTTGTCAGACCACTAAAACTCTACATTACAAGTCAAATCATGTAAAGGTGCAACAGTTCTTGCAAAATTTTCCATAAATCTACGATAGTATCCTGAAGCGCCAAGGAAACTACGTACCTCAGTTTGTGTGTGTGGTGTAGGTAGATTAAGTATTACCTCTATTTTTGTTGGATCTACTCTAATTCCATCTACAGATTTATAATTCCCTAGTACCACACCTTCTGTCATCATCATGTGACATTTTTCACGGCTTAAACATAAGCTGGTCGCAATGCACCGTTCTAGTAGTTTCTCTAGATTATTCAGTGCTTGATCGAAGTCGTCGCCATAAGGAGTGAAATCATCCATATAGACTTCAAGTCCTTCACTGATCAGATCATTGAATATGCTCATAATGTCCCTTTGAAAAGTGGCTGGAGAGTTACAAAGTCCAAAGGGTAATACTCTGTATGAAAAAGTGCCCCAGGGGCATGTGAATGTAGTTTTATCTTGATCTTCTGGGGCAATCTGAATCTGATTGTACCCACTAAAACCGTTTAGGAAAGAAAAGAATTTCTTCCCTGCCAAAGTATCCATGACCTGATCAATGAAAGGCAAAGGGAAGTGGTCTTTTTGAGTGGCTTTGTTAAGTTCCCTGTAGTCAACACAGATTCTCCATTTCCCATTTTCCTTCGGGACGATCACTAATGGGGAAACCCACAGACTATCTGAGATGGGATATATAAAATATACGTCCAACAAATTTTGTAATTATTCTTTAATGATATCCCTGAGGTGAGGATTCAATCTTCTCTGTGGTTGTCGGATAGGCTGGGCACATTTTTCAACATAAATGTGGTGTGTGCAAAGTTGTGGATCAATACCTTTCATATCAGAGTACTCCCAGGCAAAAGCTTGCTGGTATTTCAAGAGGACTTGTATTAGATTTTGTTGTTGTTGTTCATCTCAATTGACATTGATGTTCAGAGACCTTCTTGGTGCAATCTCGATGGATTTGCTGTTATGAACAATTGTAGTTGGAATTTGTTGTTCCATTAAATCTTCCAGCAGGTCTCCCTGTGCTTCACAGTCTAGAACAACTCGGAGCATCTGGCAAGTTGGGCTGTTCATGGTGGCTGGGCTATTAATAAACCCACTGATTACGTCATCCTCTAGCTGGTTTTTAAGTCTGAGGGCTTCTTCCAGCGTGAGAGGGGCTCACAAGTCCTTTTCTGGGTATCGTGGTGGTGGAAATTTTGGATATACGAAAGTTAGGCTTAGCTTGGCAGGAGGATATAAGATGAGATTCTTTGTGATACCCCCTCTAGAGATTGTCATATTACCCATTTGACATCCTATGTATGCATCTGTTGTTGCAAGCCATGGCCTGCCCAGTATCAATGGATTCCCTTCAAGTCCACTTCTTGGGTTGATGATGAGGAAGTCTGCCAGATATTCCCAAGAGTCGACGGAGATGGATATATCATGTAATGTGCCAACTGGTCGAACTATCGATCGATCTACCAAATACAACATTATTACAGTGGGTTCGAAGGAGTCAAAACCTAGGGTATTGAAGGTTTCCATAGTCAGGATGTTGATGGATTCTCTTAAATCAACTAGTGTATTTGGAAAAGAACAACCCTGGATCTGAATTGTCACTATGGGATTCCCCGGATCTGCATATTTGATCGATTCTTGTCTACCTAAAATTAGATCAGACAAGGTTCCTACCATGCAGACCGTTGATGATGGATATTTAATTTTTTTGACGGGCTTTCTCCCACATAGCTCCTTGATCCTTTTTGCGTAAATTGGGATGTCTTGAAGAGCTTGCAGGAGTGGAATATTGATATATAAATTCTTGAGTTCCCCTACAATGTTGAAGTTGAGATATACGACCAGTTTTTCTATCATCAATCTTTCGGGGAATGAAGGGGAGGGTGTTGTATCCTTATCAGGATCTTGTGATTCAACTGTGTTTCCCCCCTGCTCAATTTCTTCTATTATTACCACAGTCGAGGGTGTTATTGTTGGTTGTTTTTCATTCTCCTTCTCTTGAAATATGTTCTTTTCTTCAATAGAGATTATGCGCCCTGATCTCAACCGTAGTTTGTTGCACCCTACCGACCTGGTCTCTCCTTCCCCATTCTCCATAATCTGGACAAGCTGAGCCGGTCTGTTATTTGTATTTGGGTGAGGCTGGGTTGGTAATTGAGGGCACAATTGTGATTGCAGGTTCCGGGGTAGTTGGAGTGGTGCTTGTAATGTAGGCTGAGTTTGAGGGGCCATCCCCATGGGTTGGTTGTTTATCCCCATGGGGCGCTGCTAATTCTAATTCCAATTTGGGTTTTGGGTAGTCATGTTGGGCCACTATGAAGGGTAGATGTTGTTATTTGAGTTTTGCCAAGATGAGGTGGGATATTGTGAGTTAGGCCAAGTGGAAATTGAAGTTGGTTGATTCTGCCAGGCAGGATTTGTAGCGGGCTGGTTTTTCCAAGTGGGATTTATAGGTGGGTATTTTTGGGGCTACCAGTTCTGATTAGTAAACGGTTGACCCTGCCATGCACTACCAAGAGCTTGCTACTGATTATACTGTCCATAGAATAAACAGGAAGGGTCCTGGAGTGTATTTGGAGGCCGATTATGCCATTGACGATGATGAGCCATATGATATAATGGCTCTATTTCTTCTTTTGCTTCTCTAAAGACAACTTTTAGTCCAGGGAGTGATGGACATTGTTCTGTGTCATGATATTTGGCGCAGATAGTGAAAACCCGAACCACATCCAAAGGGCAATTTGAATATGATTGTACACATTAAAACTGTCTAGGAAAGAAAAGAATTTCTTCCCTGGCAAAGTATCTAGGACCTAATCAATGAAAGGCAAAGGGAAGTGGTCTTTTTGAGTGGCTTTTTTAAGTTCCCTGTAGTCAACACAAATTCGCCATTTGCCATTTTTCTTCTGGACGATCACTAATGGGGAAACCCACCGACTATATGAGATGGGATATATAAAATCTACATCCAACAGCTTTTGTAATTCTTCTTTAACGATATCCCTGAGGTGAGGATTCAATCTTCTCTGTGGTTGTCGGATAGGCCAGGCATATTTTTCAACATAAATGTGGTGTGTGCAAAGTTGTGGATCAATACCTTTCATATTAGAGTACTCCCAGGCAAAAGCATGGTGGTATTTGAAGAGGACTTGTATTAGCTTTTGTTGTTGTTGTTCATCTAAATTGACATTGATGTTCATAGACTTTCCTGGTGCAATATCGACAGATTTTCTATTATGAACAGTTGTAGTTGGAATTTGTTGTTCCATTAAATCTTCCAACAGGTCTCCCTGTGCTTAACAGTCTAGAACAGCTCAGAGCATCTGGTAGGTTGGGTTTTTCATGGTGGATGGGCTATTAATAAACCCACTGATTACATCATCCTCTAGTTGGTTTTTAAGTCTGAGGGATTATTCCAGCGTGAGAAGGGCTCACAAATCCTTTTCTCGGTATCGTGGTGGTGGCAATTTTGGATATACAAAAGTTGGGCTTGGCTTGGCAGGAGGATATAAGATGAGATTCTTTGTGATTACCCCTCTAGAAATTGTCATATTACCTGTTCGACATCATATGTATGCATCTGTTGTTGCAAGCCATGGCCTTCCCAGTATCAATGGATGCCCTTCAAGTCCACTTCTTGGGTTGATGATGAGGAAGTCTGCCGAATATTCCCAAGAGTCGACGAAGATGGCTATATCATGTAATGTGCCAACTGGTCCAACTACTGATCGATCTTCCAACTGCAACATTATTGTGGTGGGTTCGAAGGAGTCAAAACCCAAGGTATTGCAGGTTTCCATAGTCAGGATGTTGATGGATGCTCCTAAATAAACTAGTGTATTCGGAAAAGATCAACCCTAGATCTGAACTGTCACTATGGGATTCCCCGGATATGCATATTTGACTAGTTCTTGTCTACCTAAAATTAGATCAGAAAAGGCTCCTACCATGTGGACTATTGATGATGGATCTTTAATTTTTCTGAAGGGATTTCTCCCGCATAGCTCCTTGATCATTTTTGCGTAAATTGGGATGTCTTGAAGAGCTTGCAGGAGTGGAATCTTGATATATAAATTCTTGAGTTCCCCTACAATGTCGAAGTTGGGATATACGACCAGTTTTTCTATCATCAATCTTTCGGGGAACGAAGCAGAGGGCGTTGCATCCTTATCAGGATCTTGTGATTTGACTGTGTTTCCCCCCTTGTTGAAGGAAAATCTTCCTGCGGACAAGTAGATCTCCTCAAAGAGCTAGACTCTTAACTCTAAGATAGAAAGTGCTTATCATGGTCACTGACTTCCTTTTAGGTCTACACAAACTAATGCATGAAGAGGAAGGAGGAAAGACGTACCTTTTACTGGTGTTTGTCCCTGCACACTCCGAGTTGAACTCCAATATTGAGCTCCTTGATAAGCCCTGTAGACAAACAAAGTACAACCACTTCCTATTCTATCGAGATTAGTTCGAAGCGGACCTATCTACTTAGAGASAAATTCATGTAATGTCAAACACAAATTAGAAAGAAACAGGCCAAACATATTACATTAATGAGGACAAAATGTTACTTACAGCCATAGATGGAATGTAGCAGTTTCGTCAAGTTCTCCTTGCCTAACCCTTGCTCAAAAGCTCCACGATCGGAATGACGATAGCTTCGCTGATTAGCCTCCACTTCACTGTGTGTTCCTATGAGATCATAGGTTTCATGCTTCTCATCCCTTCTCCAAATATCACTTATGAGATCATAAGTTTGGTACGATTCTCCATCCAGATCCCCCTTTCACCATGAGAAAGCCTGCTTATATAGCCTTGGAGAGGCCCAACTACTTGAGATATCTTTGGAGTAGGTTGAGGATTTTTCTCCTTGAGTTAGGGATCTTCCCTAATATCATGGTTGGACTAGGGATTCAAATCCAACTGCATTCCAATATTGAAAAGATCTTTCCCCCATTCTTCTCAATAAACCAATTGCCGCCCAGAATAGGTAGTGCTCCCTCAAAAGGTCCATCAGAGCGTTATAGCGCTCCCCAGTAGGCTTAAAGGGGGCGCCAACACTCCCAAAAGTAGTAGCGCTCCTCCAAAAGGGCAGAGGTAGTGTTATAACACTCCCATATAGTGTATAGGGGAGCGCCAACACTCCTGATAGAGGTATAGGGGAGCGCTCTCCTCCAAAAACTCAGTTTTTTGGGTTCTTTCAGATGGCAAGAGGTTCATAAGCCCAGTTAGCCCAGTCAACCATTCCTCCTCTTCCAAATCAAGTGTTTGATGTGTGTCAAGTGTCCTTCTCATGTCGTTATAGGCACGACATAGGCATCATGGCAGTATGCTTTCCTTGACACTTGTGA
>ML784821.1:117763-130322 GCA_009831015.1 Picea engelmannii
AATCTTGCCTTTACAAGATCAAGGGTCATGATTCATTCCCTCCAAAATAAATCACTTTAAAATATTAAAGTACATTTTCACTTTATAACATAAGTGCACTTTATGAAATAAAGTCACTTTAATATTAGAAGGTACACTTTATTTAAAAAGTCACTTTAATAAAAGAACCACTTTATCACACCTTTATAAAAACCGATTACAAAGTCAAGTGTCTAGTAGTGTAGGTACAAGGTTACTTTTGCATACAAGACACACATGCGGAGTACCTCCCAAGCTAAAAAGCTAACAATTACAGTCACACTAACAAAAGAAATTGACAAGAGACAACACCATTTAGAAAGGGACTGGAATTTATTTTATTAACAGGACAAAATTTTTCTTTTATAATCTCAATACATCACCATACAAATCTAGCACAATTCTAATTCTTATTTCACTAACTGGGAGCGTGTTTGTTGTCCCACGCTATGACCCAAAACTGGTTTCCTTTCCTTTCCTCTATTCTATTTCTCCTGTAGACATCCCTTCTTTGTTTCCTCTCTTCTGTATTCTTCATGTGTGAATTGAGGTCCCATTTCTTCCTTATTCTTTTTATTTTATCCTCTCATTCCTTAGCAGCTGAATCATTCTGATCGTTCCATTTCTCCAATCATTTCTTGTTTTCCCACTCTGAATGTGTTGGAACACTGGGCAGTTACAACCGTTCTGAATTATGAACCATTTTCCAAGCGTTTCTTTCTAACCGCCTTCCTCCTAAATTGATTGTCATATTCCACAAAAGTATGCCCAAGACACGCGGAGTATGCCACGTGAATATGCAAACCTCTGGGGTTGTAACACTTCACAGTGTTTCAACAATGTCTTCATGGTGTTGCATCAACTGGGATTTCACATGGTGTTGCAACAACGTCTTCACAGTGTTGCAACAACTTATCTGTCACACAACATTGAAACAACTAAAATTTAACATCGTGTTGCAGCAACTGGAACCTCAACACTTGACATGTTATAACAACTAGAGTTACAACACTTATTTCAACCTACATTTGCTAAATTGAAATTGAAATGTTTTTGGTTGGTGTGGATTGATTGAGGGAAAATATGCTCCTGCATCATACATCCTTGATAAGAAAAACATGATCTCCAACTCATGTGGATATAAATGAATATTTGACAAAGGATGAATATTCTCGTACGTGTGTCAATTTATTTTCAGAAACTCATGATGCATCTTCAAAACCCATGTTTCTCCACTTAACTAGATATTCATAATATTCCTTATTTCGGGTCCTCTTGCTAAAGCTCTTCGCCAAGATTTGTTCTAATTCGTCAGTTGGTTTAGTCAGTATATGTTTCTTCTATTCAATCGAGTTACCTTCTTCCTCATGCTCTACTCCCTCATGAAACTCATACAAGTCGTGCACGTTGAATATTGGAGAAATGTCAAAATCTTTCGACAACTCTAACTTATAGGCATTATCAAGAATCTTTCTCAAAAATCAACATGGTCCATTCTTCTTGTACTTTAGTTTACTATACATACCTCTTGGAAATCTTTCTTTCCTCAAATGTGCCATTACCAACTCTCCTTTTTCAAAAACCTTTTTTATTCTTCGCAAACATTCTCCCTATTTATATTTGATATTGCTCTGTTGTAGCTTTCTTTTGACATGCTCATGCATTTCTTGTATGCTCTCCGCAAACCCACTTACATTCGCACTCCTTTTGTCCTCCAGATTTGGAAATTTAACCAAATCAACAACTGCTTTTGGTGAGCATCCATAAACAATATGAAATGGACTCTTTCCCACCGATCTGTTAATAGAATCTATATAAGAAAATTCATCCTGCACCAAGATCAAATCCCATTGTCCCGACTTCTCCCCACTCAAACTACTCAACAAATTTCCAAGGCTTCGGTTCACCACTTTGGTCTGTCCACCCGTTTGAGGATGATATGCAAAATTTTACAAAAAAATGGAACCCATATTTTTCCAAAGTATTCTCCAGAAATTTCCAAGAAATCTCATATCCCTGTCAGAAGTGACACTTATTGGCAATCCATGTAATCTCACAATATCTTTGAAAAATAAAGCAACCACTTTAGTAGCATCATTGGTTTTCTTGCATGGTATGAAATGTGTCATCTTTGAAAATCTATCCACTACAACCATCATAGAATCATGATCTCTCTATGTCCTAAGCAGTCTCAAACCAAAATCCATACTTATATCTTCCCATGGCCTCTCGAGTACCAGTGGTGTTTATACAATCTGATGTTTTGACTCTTTCCTTTGGTGAGTTGGTATATTCTGTAGCACTCAACAAACTTCTTAACATCCTTGTTGATGCTAGGCCAAAAATATATTTCTTTCACTAACATTGTGGTTTTATCAATGCCAAAATGTCCACCTAAACCTCTGTTATGCAACTCTTTAATAAGATTCAGTCGTAATGAACTACATGGAATGCACAAACTTTGATTCTTTAACAATAAACTTCTTGGATGTGGAAATCCAAATATGGTGTCCTACCAATGCTCCAAGGCGCTTTGCATGCTTTCCAAGCCTTTGCAAAATCTACGTCTTCTGCATACAATTCCTTCATACATTCCAAGCCAACAACTTCTACTGACAAAGTATTCATCATCATTATTCTCCAGCTTAGTGCATATGCAACTTTATTTTACTTTCTAGACCTGTTCTTCAAAACAAACGAGTACTTTTGAAATAATTCTACCCATTTGGAATTCTTTTGATTTAACTTACCTTGACTATTGATGTATTGCAATGCCTTATGATCAGTAAATAAGACAAACTCCTTCAGTAGCAAGTAATGTCACCATTTATTCAAATCTTGCACAATCACATAAAATTCTTGATCATAAACATAGTAATTTTTCTTAGCATCATTCAACTTCTCACTAAAGAATACAATTGACCTTCCTTCTTGACTAAAAAATGCTCCAATTGTTGATACACTTGCATTGCAGTCCACTTGAAATATGTTATTAAAATATGTAAGTGTCAAAACTAGTCGTTCAGTTACCTTTTTCTTCAAGTCTTCAAATGACTTCATGGCTGCTATTGTCCACTTGAAAATGTCCTTTTTCATGCATTCAGTAACTGTTGCATAGATCTCGTTGAAAATTATGATAAACTTCCTATAGAATATTTCCAATCCATGGAAAATTCTCACACCAAAATTATATTTAGGTGTTGTCCACTCCAAAATAGCCTGAACCTTTTCAGAATCCATCTTCAAGCCTTCCTTGGAAATCACAAATCCCAAGTACACTAATTCATCCTTCATAAACGTACATTTATTCAAATTTATCAACAATTTTTCTTCCTTCAACCATTGTAACACCTTCCTCACATGCTCCAGGTGTTCTTCTTTGGTTTTACTAAAATTCAAAATCTCATCCAGGTATACAACAATAAACTTACCAAAAAATGTTTTCAAAACTTCATTCATAACTCTCATGAATGTTTTGGGTGCATCAGTTAGCCCAAATGGCATCACTAACCATTCAAACAATCTGTCCTTTGTATTGAACATTGTATTCCATTCATCACCTTCCCTTATCTGAATATGATGGTAACCACTCTTCAAGTAAATATTTAAAAAGTATTTGGCCCCACTCAAACAATCCATGAGGTCATCCATCCTTGGTAAGGGAAACTTGCACTTAATAGCAATCTCATGAATCATTTCACATTATCCAGTCAGCTTCTTTATTGGGTGTCAAAACTGTAGGTACAACACACAGACTAAAAATTTCTCTGATCAATCCTCTGTCAAGCAACTCTTTCACTTACTTGTTTACTTCCTCACTCTCTATTGGAGTCATCTGATAAGGAGATTTATTTAGTAGACTTTATTCTAGTATCAAATCAATTTGATGCGATACACTTTTCAAGGGAGGTAAACTTGTTGGTAAATCATCTCCCAAAATCTCTTTAAATTCATTCCACAAAGGTTGAATTTCTGGTGGCACGAAGCTTATCTTTCGAATTTCCAGAACTTTTCTTGGCATTAAGGCCAAACATAAATGGGTCATTTTATGTTCTCTCAAGAATTATTTGGCTGAACACATTATAATGTGATTGTTTCTACAAATATTTATGTTTTTCTTTCCTTTACTATCACTTCCACATGTCTTAGCCTCCACCATTGATTCCAATTTGTATTGTTTTCCTTCTTTTAAAAATTCATAAGTTTTCTTCCTTCCATCATGGAAACATTTTCTGTCAAACATCCATGGTCTTCTGAGTAGTACATGACAAGCATCCATCTCCACTATGTCATACAATACCTGCTCAATGAACTTTCCAATCTAAAAACTCAACAAGCATTGTCCAGTCACACCCACTTGTTGTCCTCTTTTCAACCATGAAACCTTATATGGATTCAGATGTGGAATGCTTTTCGATTTCAATTTCTCCATTACTTCTATGGATACTAAATTTTTTGTACTTCCACCATCGATGACAAAATGACAACACTTATCCTGAATTGAGCATTTAGTTTTAACACTTTCTTTCTTTCTTCAAGTACTTCTACTACCTTTGCCTCAGGCTTGAGTAATATTCTTCTAAACATTAGGTTTTCTACTAGTTCTTGTTGAAATATTGTAACTGTAAAGAGTATTCTATTTATTATTGATTAGATTAATCCCCTTTTGTGGATTAATCATGTCGGGCATTGTAATTGACCAAATCCCTTTTTGTGGATTGGTCAAACCCTAATTTTATTATGCAAATTAAGAAGTCGCCCCCCAGGAAATTTAAAGTGGTTTTAACCACTCAAGAAGACAAGTCAGCCCTGCCAGTGAAGAGACACATTTTCAGCACCTGTCAGTTTGTATAAATAAAGGAAGACAACGCCTCATTTGATCACTCACTTAGCTCACTCATCTAGTGTGCAAGTATTGAAGGAAGCTGCAGTTATCGGTTGTTGGAAGAAGGAAGAGAGAGAGGCACATTGCTTAGTGGAGGATATTCTCTATTGTTTGGTTTATTGTCTTGGCATTGTATTGGGTATCTATATTAAGGAAGTTTTTGTTGGGTTTTCTTCCCCATGAGAGTTTCTCAGGATAACTGATGTGTATCTTGTGATTGTGTTTCTCTCAATGACCCTATCTATGCTATGATTATCTAGTTCATTGAAAATAAACCTAATAATAGCTTAAACTTTAACATGGTATCAGAGCTAAGCTGAAGAGAGAATATTTCACTAGATAAAGAAAAATGTCACTATTATCGTACAAGAAAATTAGGGCTTTTATTGAAGATTAATTTCAGCCCAAAGATCATCTAGAAAAGTGTGCCCTAGCCCAAGGAACGCATTGGCACCTTTAGAACACCTTTTCAGTGGATAGAACTCCCGGAAAGTGAAACCCTAGTTTTCACCGGTACCAGAAGTACCAGAAAGCCAAAAGTACCAGAAGTACCAGAAAACCAGAAATACCAGTCAAGAAATCCGTTGGTCAAGTTTGAAGGGGAAAAAGTTGGATTTTATGAAATCTAACTACACCAGGCTACTCGCCTTAGCCAAGCGCACCTCCTGGTAAGTTCAAAATTAAATTCTATGCATTTTCAATTTTTGGTCAGTTTCCTGGTTCCATGTAAAAGATGTCTACAAGCACTAATATTTCTAACAAGCTAGAAGGTGTGGAAAACTTTTGTGCCTAGAATTATAGGATTGCACTCATTCTTGAAGAGAATGACCTAGCAAGATTCATTAAAGAGAATGCACCAGAACCTGTCGATGTTGTAGCTAAAGAAAAACACCAAAAGGACACAGTTAGGGCCAAAAGAATCATTGCAGATTATATTAAAGATCACTTGATTCCTCAAGTGGCTTCAAAGAATACTCCAAAAGAAATGTTTGCTGCCCTAACCAGATTATATGAAGGAAGGAACATCAATCGGAAGATGAATCTAAGAACTCAACTCAAGAATACAAGGATGTAGAAAGGAGAAACAATTCAGGAATATTTCTCCAGAATATCCAATCCAAAGAAAATGTAGAAGCAATTGAAGATATTATAGATGAAGAGGAACTTATAATGATGACTCTTAATGGTCTCACAAGACCTTGGGATGCATTCATCCGAACTATTTGTGCCATAAAGGAGAAACTACAATTTGACAGTCTTTGGGAAGAATGTGTTCAAGAAGAAGAAATAGTAGCTAACTGAGAAGAATTGCTATCAAGAGATGAAGATCAATCCCTAGCTACTCATACTAAATGAGGAAGAAATAATTCTTACTTCTAGAAAGAAACTCATAAGGAGTCTCACCCCCAAAACAAATTCATACATAAAGAATCTCATCCTCCAAGGAGATTCCAGAAGTTTCAGAAAGGTCAAAGAAGAGAAAATGATTTCTCATCCTATCAACGTTACCATTGTGACAAAATGGGACATATTGTTAAGCATTGTCCAACTAGACGAGAAGAATACAAGAATAGAAACAAGAGGTAACATACCCATACAATTGAAGATGAAGAACCACCCACAAAGATGATAAAAGAACAAATTGAAGACTATGTCTTAATCTCTTCCCTCTCAGGATCGGTGTCATCTGGTGAGGACACTTGGCTCATAGACAATGGTGCTTCCAAGCACATGACAGGTCAAAGAGACATTCTCTCTTTCCTTTCAAAGAAAAATTTTCCCCATAAAGTTACACTTGGAGATGATTATCAATACCCTATCAAAGGAGTAGGAGAATCAAATTACAAACTTGATTCAGGGACACCAATGAAGATGAAGGATGTACTATGTGTACCAGGTTTGACAAAGAACTTACTTTCTATCTCAACTTTAGAGAAGAAAGGCTTCAGAGTTTCCTTCATAGATGGAGAAGTTCTTATGTGGTCCAAAGGAAAAACCATGGAAGAAGTAGTTGTTATTGGAAAAGAAGAAGGTGGCTTGTATAAGCTAGAGGGTCACTCAGAAGTATCCATGACCCATTCCATTGAGAATCCATGTGAACTTTGGCATAGAATATTATCCCACATCAACTACAAGGAATTACCATATGTAAGCAAGGCAGTCACAGGTCTACCAGAATTCAAGGTTGACCATGAAGGTGTGTGCAATGGATGTGAACAAGGAAAGAACATCAAGAATCGTTTTCCGAAGAGAGACAATAAAGAAGAAGGAGTCATAGATCTCATTCACTCATATGTGTGTAGCCCAATTCCATCAACCTCCATCAGTGGGTATGTACTCTATGTATCCTTTATTGATGACTATTCTCGTAAAACCTGGGTTTATGTTTTGAAATCAAAAGATGAAGTGTTCGTTAAATTAAAGGAATTCAAAGCCTTGATAGAGAATCTTTTTGGAAGAAATATCAAGATACTCAGGTCAGATAATGGAGGAGAATACACCTCAAAAGAGTTTTCAAACTTTTGCAAATATGACGGAATTAAGAGAGATCTCACCACTCCCTACAATCCTCAACAAAATGGTGTAGTAGAAAGAAAGAACAAAACTATAATGGAAGTAGTGAAGACCATGATCCATGATCAATATCTTCTAATGCACTTATGCGCAAAAGAAACAAAAACAACAGTATATGTACAAAACAAATTGTCCTGTAGTGCACTTGGGTTCAATACCCCTGAAGATATGTTCTCCGGAAAGGAAAGAAGCCAGAAGTAAGCCATCTCAAAATATTTGGTTGCCCAGTATTTGTACACATTCCAAAAGAGAAGAGAACCAAGATGGATCCTTCAGGAAAGAGGGGGATATTTGTTGGATATTGTGAGGTCTCCAAGGCCTTCAGAGTTCATATACCAGTTTACCATCATATTGAGATCAGCAGGGATGTAACCTTTGATGAAGATGTAGCACTCAAGAAATCAAGAAGATGTCATCTTGAAGAAGTATATGAAGAAGAACATGTGGCTCCTAGAGTTGCAGAACCAACGAGGGAAGTCATAAATTATCCTAATGAGGAGATTATAGAAAATCATGACATAATAGAATCTCAAGAACCTCCCCAGATGACGATCTCCCACAAGAGAAAGCTAGCCTGGGAAAGGGAACTTATTAGATATGGAGAGAAGTATGGTGCCCCCGAAGGAACCATGAGACAAGTGAAGAAACCCAAGCCATTCTCTAGTTATATGGCTTTGATGTGTGATATCTTAGAGAAGGATCCTACTTTATTTGAAGAAGTTATTCAGAAGAAAGAATGGGCAGATGCCATGACAGAAGGATACCAATCCATTATAAAGAATGATGTATGGGAAATAGTTCCCAGACCAAAGAGTAAGAATGTGGTATCTTCCAAATGGATTTTCAAAATAAAACATGTCGTTGATGGAAGTATTGAGAAATACAAAACAAGGTTTGTTTCTTGTGGCTTTTCTCAAAAGGAAGGCATTGACTATGAAGAGACATTTTCTCATGTAGCCAGATACACTTCAATTAGAACCATCATAGATCTTTCATCCAAGATGAAGTGGTAGTTACACTAGATGGACATGAAAACAAATTTCTTGAATGGTGTCATTGAAGAAGAAGTGTATATAGAACAACCTCAAGGGTTTGAATTTGAAGACATGAAGACTCATGTCTGCAAGTTGAAGAAGGCTATGTACGGATTGAAGCAAGCTCCTARAGATTGGTATGGAAGGATTGACAGATTCCTGACKAGCTTGGGCCAAAAGTAAAGTTGACTCTGACMTTTAMTTCAAGGTTATGAATGATGATCCTATTATATTACTGYTATATGTGGATGACTTATTTTTAACTAGAGAAGAAAAKATCATCACCGATTGTAAGAAGAAGCTCGCTACAAAATTTGAGATGAAAGACCTTGKTCTAATGCACTATTTTTTAGGTCTTGAGGTCTGGCAGAGCCCAAAGAWGATATTCATTAACCAAGGGAAGTGTGMAGTTGAAATATTAAAGAGATTTGATATGTTGGAGTGCAAATCCATGACTACACCCATGGAAACAAAGTGGAAGCTCCTGGTTGACACTTCGTCAGAATTGATTGATGCTACACTGTACAGATAGATCATTGGATCGTTGATGTATCTGACGAACACCAGGATAGATATATGTTTTGTTTTGAACACCTTGAGTCATTTTTTGGGAGAACCTAGACGTGTTCACCTAGTTGTTGCAAAACATGTGATGAGGTACCTTAAGGGTACATTAGATTGTGGCCTCAGTTATAATGGAGATCACAACTTCAGACTGAGTGGTTATACTGATTTAGATTGGGTTGGAAGTGTCTCTGAAAGAAAGAGCACTCCAGGATGTTGTTTCAATCTGGGGTCAGCCATGATCTCATGGCAGAGTAGGAAGCAATCACGATTTCTCTGATCCCGGTAGAAGAAGAATACATTGCTGCATGTTCCACCAGTTGTGAAGCCATATGGCTTCGGAAGTTGTTGAAAGGTTTGTTTGATATGGATATGGAAGAAAACATGATCCTATGTGACAACCAGAGTTTCATAAATATGACAGAGAACTCAGTGTTCCATGAAAAGTCAAAACACATAGAGAACCGATATCATTACATCTGTGATATGGTGCAGAGGGGAGCCATAAAGCTCCACTATGTTAGCACGGATGAACAGGTTGTTGATGTGTTGACCAAGCCTCTATATCGTGTAAAGTTTGAGCACTTTCGAGATAATCTTGGTGTAGTCCATAAGGACCTCCCTCAAAAGGGGGAATAGTGTTGTGTTGCCAGCCTCGTGCTATGATGCCAACCTAGTGCTGAAGATTTTCAGCTTCGTGTTGATGTTGTTGTGTTTCCAGCCTTGTGTTGTGATGCCTTCCTAGTGCTGAATATTTCCAGCTTCGTGTTGATGTTGTTGTGATGGCAGTCTCGTGCTATAATGCCAACCTATTGCTGAAGATTTCCAGCTTCGTGTTGATTTTATTGTGTTGCCAGCCTTGTACTGTGATGCTAGCTTCGTGCTGAGGATTTCCAACCTAGTTCTGATGTTGATGATGCTCCAACCTTTGCGCTGTGATGTTGTTGTTATTTATGATGATGTATTAGTATTATACTAGTCCATGTTGATGCAGATGATGATGCCATTCTAGCTCCCTATTGTGAATGATGATATTGATGATGAGAAAAAATTCCGATGATTTATAGATATGCCAGTCAGTGTTCCAGATGTTGTTGATGTTCTTTCCCTCTCTCTCTCTCTCTCTCTCTCTCTCTCTCTCTCTCTCTCCTGATGATGTTGAAGAATACCCTTTTTGTTAAGGGGGAGTATTGAAATATTGTAACTGCAAAGAGTATTCTATTATTATTGATTAGATCAATCCCCTTTGTGGATTGATCATGTCGAGCATTGTAATTGACCAAATCCCCTTTTGTGGATTGGTCAAACCCTAATTGTATTATGAAAATTAAGAAGTCGGCCCCAAAAAAATTCAAAGTGGTTTTAACCACTCAAGAAGATAAGTCGGCCCTGCCAGTGAAGAGACACCTTTTCAGCACCTGCCAGTTTGTATAAATAAAGGAAGGTTGTGCCTCATTTGATCACTCACTCAGCTCACTCATTTAGTGCACAAGTATTGAAGGAAGCTAAAGTTATCGGTTGCCGAAAGAAGGAAGAGAGAGAGAGGCACATTGCTTAGTGGAGAATATTCTCTAGTGTTTGGTTTATTGTCTTGGCATTGTATTGGCTATCTATATTAAGGAAGTTTTTGCTAGGTTTTCTTCCCCATGAGGGTTTCCCAGGATAAATGTTGTGTATCTTGTGATTTTGTTTCTCTCAGTGATCCTATCTATGCTATGGTTATATAGTAAATTGAAAAGAAATCTAATAATAGCTTAAACTTTAATAGTTCTTGTTGAAGTACTTCCACATTTCCACCAACAAGTGTTGTCTCGTCTTCTTAGGTAACGTTTGTTCTGGCTTCATTTATTCTTGTTGCATTCTACCTCTCCAGACATTCTGATGCTTTGTGACCCTCTACTCTGCATCTATAACATGTAATCACATACTTTCTTCTGCAGAAACCTCTTCCTCTTCCAGCACCACTTCCTCCTCTTGTATTCTAGATTTTCGTCACTTCATCTTCCTTTCACTTCTTTTAGCAGAATTTGTTCTACCCCTACCTATAGTTCCTTTTCCCTGAAGCTTTTTCCTCAAACTTCTATCAATATTTTCTTCCACCTTCAAAGAAACTTGATAGGCTTCATCTACATTACGAAAGTAATGCATACTCATTTCATCCTGAATCTGATACTTCAATCCACTTACATACCTTGCCACTCTTTGATATTCTGGTTGCTTTATTCTTGATATGAAAGATAGTTTGAAAAACTATTTAGTATACTTTCTGACATATGTCTCTTTATGTCTCAAATTTTGCACCTATTTACACAAATTCTATTGGTAATAAACATGTAGAAATTTAACCTTGATTTTTCTCACCATCTTCCTCCAGGTTCTAATCTTTTCTTGTCAGTTATCTACCCTATCCTTCTGTAACATATCCCACCAAAGTGTTGCATGACCCTTCAACTTGGTCATAGTGAACGAGCAAGGTTCCTCATGAGGGCCAAGTGTCGAGAGGAACACCACATCTGTCTGCTTAGTATGTGTGCCACATTAGTGCACATTGTCAAGTAACATGTCAACAAGAGCCAACGAGCTACATGTTAGCACGTACGGGTCGGAATAGATGTGATCCACCCTGGAATTGGTAAAGGTCAAACATGATGGATTTGCAGGATTTGGGTTGCGGAGAGAAGTAGGAGACAGAACAAGTTGGTGTTCCAATGGGCGAAGTCTGTGAGTGAGATTCCAACAAGCACTGCAGACTGCAGGCATCAAAGGAAATCATGAACTCACATAAGGATCATCCATGTGGAAGAGCCTGCACGTAAGCACCCAATAGTGTTGTGACTCACGACTGGCAGGAAGATAAATGAGTTGTATGGTTGGCATTCTCTCACGAGTTTTTTTGTGAGGATAAACCCCATGGTGTTGCAGGCTACTAGAACCCATAGGTATTCACTAGAGAGATCAACAAAAACTCACATCAGTTAGATGTGGAGGAGTGGTCCATGTGGATTCCACATGGCTTAGGATGCCATTATCCGGGCTGAAGGCCAAAGAATCTTTGGGAAGCCATAACTTATTAACTTGAGCTAGGTTTTGAGCATGGATACAATCATTGGGAAGATCTTGAGGATCAGATTCCATCTATAGGTTCCATTTAAATATAGGAGTTTGGGTTTAAAGAGGAAAGTTTGACATCCCACCAACCTAAGTAATGGTTTGGGGGTCGGGTGCGTTACATATATTGAATGGGCCTTACCACAAATCCTTAATCTTCTTACCAGGACCCTTTAGTCTTTCCTTGTTTAGTTGTAACTAAACCCTATCTCCCAATTTGAATGACTTATTGGTTTTGTGTTGATTATGTATGGCCTTATACTTTTCCTGTGACTTCTCCAATGTCTCATGTACCTGCAAATAGGTCTGTCTAATCTTCTCAACAATTATTTTTTCTCTCATTGCATCACCTATAAGGTCCTCCCTCACTCCTCCT
>ML784821.1:194546-207361 GCA_009831015.1 Picea engelmannii
TATGGAGTGACCCAAAAAATGTACATCAAAGCCAATGGAATTTTGATGTCCATAATGTTGCAACATTTTCAGTAGTGTGTTGACCATGGCGAGCTTGTTTCCATCATGTATCAAAGAATTGTTGACCACGACGAGCTTGTTTCGAGGGGCAGTTTCTCGTCATCCACCTCCATGGATTCAACCCCAACTTGATCGTCATCAACTTGAGTGTCATTAACGCATGTTTCTTTGTGCAACTCAGAGTTCAAACCCTCGCCATTAAAAACCCAGTTAATTGTTGTAGAACCACGTCTGCGGAAAAAAATACTAAACTATAGATCATGAAATTAATTCCTGCAATAAATCAATTAATGGGAACGACTATGTACTGGTTGTTGCACTATAAAATTTGTTGTCCAATAGTTTAAAAATTCTTTGTGGTGGTGAGAGGATTTGTCGTGGAATGTTTACCTTTTTTGTAATAAGTGGGAGATTTAATTGCAACTTTATTTACTACACACACAGAGCCAACTTACTTCTTTGTAATTTCGTGCAACTTTTTTGGGAGGCATTAATGTTTTAATATTTTAATGAAAAAAATATATAGTGATGCCAAGGCATTCCCTTCTTTTTAATTTACCGCAACTTTTTTGGGAGCCATTAATGTTTTAATATTTCATTGTAAAAATAAAATATAGTGATGCGAGTATGCAAGGAATTCCCTTCTTTGCAATTTAGCTTAATTTTTTTTGAGCCATTATTGTTTTAATATTTCAATGCAAAAATAAAATATAGTGATGCAAGTATGTAGGGCATTCCTCCGGCCATGTTTACTATTAAATGTACAAAAACATTTCAATATAATGGATTTGAAATATAGGATTATTGTATTGTCCAGAAAATGCAACTCCATCAGTGTTCCATATTAACAAGTATGATGAGCCAATAGAAAACATTTATATATAGCTGATGTGAAGTATAGGATTATTGCATTGCTGGGAAACACAACTTCATTAGATCTCCATATTAACATGATAAGTTAGTATACTAATTATGAAGATTATTCTCACAATATAAATTGAACAACATGAAGACCACACCCCATCCATTGGTATCTTCGATTCTTCTCTATCATATCCTAAGGGCCACCTACCGCAGTGACATTTTTGTCAATTTTTTTAGCCCATCATCTTGAGTTCTTGTACCTAAAAAGTGGATACATAGTAAGGAGGTAGTATCAAAATTTCAGTGAACCATCAACCATCTCTCTAAATATTCGCATCCCAGTCAATCCTCTAAAGAAGTCCAGAGATCAAATCTAAAATACAACATTCCAAGCATTTGAAAATTTGTTTCTTTATCTTTTGAAATAGCTCCCAAGTATCTTCTAATTTAATTGATTATGAGCCTTAAACATGTGATAGCCTACCCTACTATAGTATTTAGTATAAGCATATCGTTATTTCATTATATCATGCCCCCACGTATATATAGTAGGGAAAACATACCCTACTATATATATTATATCATCAAGAACTCAAAACTTAAGGGACATGACAATAGTGGTATGCCCCAGAGTCCTTTCATGGTGAGCCATTGAGCAGTATCGAAACTTGCATGCAGTTATCTTGTTACTAAGTAGGATGATAGGTTTCGCATTATTTTTACTGCAGTTTGACCGAATCACCATAATGGAACCTCCTGGAATATCCTCAAACAATTATTACTCCAAATCAAGTATAATACATAATATTTAAATGGCTTAAATGACTGGCAAAAAAGACTATAAAACATCACTTGAGAAACTCGTCATAAAAATATTATTTGATGGGTAGGAGTGCCCATAAAATTTATATAGTTGCTTCTTCTCTCCATTACTATTGTTTGCTTCATAATTTAGGGACTTCATTGAGCTCATCACTCCCAAGGATTTCTATGGGAGMTAATATTTCACCAATGCACTCTTTATATGCAGGCTKATGTGATCATTCATGGCCATGGTCATCATATCATCAACATGCCATGGACCATTGAATCGAAAAGGACTGATCAAATGGGTCAKATTTTGCAAATTCGAGGGCCCTAAATGGCCACACATTTCTCCAAGTATTTTATGTGGATTCAATGTGACCTATCTATCCGTTGGCGATTTCAATTTGTAAGTTGGAAGGAAKAAGATGTCACTGGGAAAGTTGATCRTCGAAGTAATAGTAGCACCAATATTTCAAGTGCAACTAACATCAAGAGAGGAATCCCCATTTTGACAAATAGAGACATCAACATGCCWAAGTCTCCATCTGGTTATTTCTGGGTTTAGATTTATGTGTGGTATGAACTTGGGAGACAATAAGCCAAGCCCAAGGGTAAAGAGAAGAACTGTGATTTTGCAAACAAAGCTAAGGTCTTCCCTTCTTTTTCTCAGAAACATACCACTAAGGTTTAAGGTTTGATTGTCCTCCTTACAACACACACTTAGCTATTATTATCTTTGAATAATTACTTTGTCAACACATAGGCTACCGATTTTTCTAATCCCATGCAGTAGAAATTGTTTACCTGGTAATTGAGACAAAATTGACCGAGAGTGAGACTCCTTGCCTGCTTGCTTGTCTCGTATTATTTACCCTCCAATGGAAAAATCATGGTATCTTGTCACACACCCACTACAACAACTTAGATTTTTCTTTTTTTTCCGAGAGGAACAGAATCCTCGAGACTTCTATGGGGCCTCGCGTAGACCCTCTCTTTCCTTAACCTCCTCCAAACGATCACAATCTGGCCTTAGCGCAAGCGTCTTTCGCAACTTCGTAAGTCGGGAATCAAGACTCTCGACTCCCCTTTCTCCAAACACCGATACCTGAGATGCTATACGGGTATGGCTCCCTCCTCACTAGCGCCTGCTACATGTAACCATAGGCTAGGCCAGACATTAGCACCACTCGCAACCTCGCCAGTTGAGGTGTTGAGCTCTCGTGCTCCTCCTTTGCGAATCCCCGAGACGCGATAGGTCAATGTTGCGTGGACTCTGCCAAAATGACACGTGCAAGCCACTTGTCAACCCCGCTATACTCTGCTCACGAGCTGTGTCGCCACTGCCCGTCGCACGAGACCTTGGCTCTCGGCGTTTCACAGCCTTAGCGATCAAGGTGCAGCTTCTTCATCCTACGAAACCCCGAGCCATGATAAGTCAACAATGGGTTGACTCTTTCCCAGTGTGACACGTATCCACCACCGGTTACCCTCTTCCTAGGCTAAATACTAGTGCTACTCGCATCTCGTGACTTCGTGAGTTGGAGTGTTGAGCCCTCATGCTCCTCCTTCGCGAGTTCTCGAGATACGATAAGTCAACAATGGGTTGACTCCTTCCCAGGCGACATGTGTCCATCACCCATCACCCATTCCCTCCTTTCTCTGGGTGCTTGTCGTTATGCCATCTGTCAACCACGCGGTCCCCACTTACGGATGGGTTACGTGTTTACATGAGCTCTTGGTGCTCGGCACTTCGCGACTTCTACAATCGAAAAGAAACTCTCTCAAGTTCCGAACCCCCGATAGGCGATACCCATGAAGGTTCGGATCCAATGGTTCTCCCGTGCCTTGGATCCAATGGTCACAATCACGTCATGATATCGCGAATCATGAATTCATGCAGCCCTACCCTTGACCACTCCAAGTCGCGAGTTAGCGAAATGCTACTCTCCTGCCTATACAAAGACTAAGATCGACGGTCAATAGGGCTCTGACGGATCCTTGGATCTACGGTCTGGGATCCCATCGCTACATGCGAAGGATGAAAGGGCCAAGGTGTTAACGCCTATGCTCCTCCTCTAGATCCATCGGTCTCGACAGATCTGGGGCATTCCTGAAAGGATTATGACCGTTCATCAATCGAATGATAGGGTATTATCCCTTTCTATAATTAGGCTCGCTATCCCTTCTGAGCTTGAATCACGAAATTCAACTTCTCGGGGCTTCAAACTCCCACGACTCTGAGACCTTAGAGAGCTACCCTTCCGGCCCCAGACTTAACCATTTGTACAGAAACCAATGATGACATATAAGCATACACATGCATCCACTATTTCCAGTTTAAAACACCAGGAAATCATTCTACACAGAAATTATTATGGGCATATAAACAAAAGCATGCATTCATGATATTCAGTTCGAAATACAAGGTATAAAATACTTATCAAATCTACCAGGCATGATGAAACTGCTGAGAGGGGTGCTCGTTTCCACCCAACCGTAGGCTTAGTGACTCCAAACGGATTTACCACTAGCCACCCCCAAGCTAAACGACGATGCTTTGAGGTTCAGTCTCCTACTTCTAGCTCAACAGAAATCAAGGACGAAGGTTACTCTCCTTCTCCTGATGCAGGAAAAATAATCCAAGACGAAGGTTACTCTCCTTCTCCTGGTATTCATAGTTCCCGACGTTTCCAGGGTTTCTCCAGTCTCTTTCACGATCCCCCTGTCACGCGCACTGCTCTCTCCTCTACCACACTTCCTCTCTTGCCACTTTCTGTCTGCAAGGTTGCATGTGGCATGAATTATGCCATCCGTGGTCAGGTCTGAGGGCTGTTACGGATGGGCAGTTCACCCCCATCCCCTCATTAACTCTTGAGGAGCCTCCCCACCTACCAATCTGACGGGAAATCCATTCCAGGATCAGAGAGCTGCTTTGGTAGGTGAGCAAGTATAAACCAGTACAGTACTGGCTCGGTGGAATTTAACGCAACCATTCCAGGTCCCTTCCACCACCTCTCATTATCCATCGTGGTCTCTTTTAGCACATCCCCCTCCCAGCATTCATGCAACACATATTCATAACATAATTTACATTCATCGACCTTTTATACAGAGGTCTGTCAAATCAAACATTCACGTCTTTGAGTTTGCCATAGTTCTTGGCCAATATAATTATTTTTACAGACTGAGGGAAACATGGTGTTACAATTCCCTCCCCCTTAAAGGAACATCGTCCTCAATGTTCTATCTATCAACATGATGTTTATGTACAGAAGTAAACAAAATTGGATATTCTTGTTTCATGGCATCTTCCATTTCCCACGTAGCCTCATCTGGGCCAAAATGTTTCCACTGCACCTTGACCTGTGCAATGGTTCGGTTCCTGAGTGGGGCTTCCTTTCTGTCCAGTATGCATTGAGGTTCTGGTAGGAATTCTCCCTCCGATTCCACCTGGATCATAGACCAGTCAATTATATGATTAGAATCATGTACATATCTCTTTAATAATGAAACATGGAAAACATTATGTGCTTTTACTATGGGAGGAAGTGCTAGCTTATAGGCTACAGGTCCCACTCTATCTAGAACTTCAAAGGGTCCACAATACCAAGGTGCCAACTTGGCACAAGATCCCATCCTCAGGGAACTCTTCATGGGCCTAACTCTGAGATATACGTGGTCTCCCGTCTTGAATTATCTCGGAGTTCTCTTTCAGTCGGCGTAACTTTTCTATCTGTTCTGAGCGACCTTTAGATTTTTTTTTATCTGAGTCACTTGTTGTTCCATTTATTTCAACATGTCGGTTCCAATAGTAACTCTGTTCACAGGATTACTCCAACTGACTGGAGTATTGCACGGTCTACCATAGAGGACTTCAAAAGGGCTCATCTTCAGGGATTCTTGGTAGCCATTGTTGTAGGCGAATTCCACTAGTGGCAGGTAATCCTCCCACTATTTAGGTTGATGCATTACATGCATCCTTAGCATGTCTTCTAATATTTGGTTCACTCTTTTCGTCTGTCCATCGGTTTGAGGATGATAGGATGTGCTAAACAGTAATTTGGTCTCCAGACCAACCATCAAGGATTTCCAAAAGTTGGAAGTAAATTTCGTGTCTCTGTCAGACACAATCTCTTTAGGCATACCATGTAGTCTGAATATCTCCTTCATGAATATGTTGGCGATGTCTATTGCCTTGCAAGTCGACTTCATGGGGATAAAATGAGCGGACTTGCTCAATTTATCCACCACCGCCATGATGGCGTCATTCTGTTTGGTCGAGGTTGGTAATCCGGTGATGAAATCCATGGAGATGGTTTCCCATTTCCACTCCGAGATTGGCAGCGGTTGTAATAATCCTGATGAGTGTCGGTGTTCTGCTTTAACCTGATCACATTCTATGCATTTGGCTAAGTACTCAGCTATGTCTTTCTTCAATCCAGGCCAACAGAATTGTTTCCTGGCGGCTGTGATCATCTTCTGGTATCCTAGATGACCAGTTTATGGTCTTTTATGTAGTTCATCCATTATGAACCTCTTCAAGTCATCACAATATAGAATATACAATCTGTTTCTGTAAGTTAGTAGACCTCCATCTATCATCTGGTAGCCTTCATACTTTATCCCTGTGGGTTCTTGCTCCAGGTACGAGGTCACGGTCTAGAAAAATGTGTCTGTTTCTTGTGAATTCCTTACTCTTTCCTTCACATTCATCTCGCAGGTGCTCACCACTGCCAGATGAATTGTTTTCATACTTCTGCTAAGGCCATCGGCCACCTTATTTTCTTGTCCCTTGATATGTTTGATTTCTAAATCAAACTCACTAAGAAGGGCCATCCACCTAGCTTGTCTAGCATTGAGTTTTGGTTGTTCAAATATATATCACAATCCATAGTGGTTTGTCATAAGTACAAATTTCCTTCCCAGGAGGTAATGCCTCCACATTTTTAAGGCGTGCACTATGATGGCCAGTTCTAGGTCATGGGTCACATAGTTGACTTCGTGCTCATTCAGTTTTCGGGATTCATAGCAGACTACACTTCCTCCTTGCATAAGGACTCCTCCGAGCCCTTCCTTGCAGGCATCTGTGCACACGAGGAAGTCGTTTTTGGGATCAGCGATCTTCAACACGGGTGCATGGGTCAGTAGATGTTTTAGGGATCGAAATCTTTCTTCACATTCTTGTGTCCACGTGAATTTAGCTCCCTTCTTCTGGAGGGTAATGATTGGACAACCAATCTTGGAGAATCCTTTTATAGATCTCCTATAGTATCCTGCTAAGCCCATAAAGGATCCGATATCTGAAACGTCCTTTGGGGTAGGCCATTCCATGATAGACCTGACCTTGTCAGGGTCTACTACTACTCCTTCTTTGGATATGACATGGCCCAAGTAATGTATTTTCTTCTGGAAAAAGTCGCACTTGTTGAATTTGGCATAGAGTTGATGTTCTCTTAGCACTTGAAGCACAAGTCTAAGATGTTCCTCATGTTCCTCTCTATTCTTGGAGTAAATTAATATATCGTCAATAAAAACCAGTACAAATTTGTCTAGGAATTTGTTGAGCACATTGTTCATCAAGCACATAAAAGTGGCAGGGGCATTGGTTAATCCAAATGGTACTACCACAAACTCGTAGTGACCATATCTCGTCCTGAAGGCAGTTTTGTGGATGTCTTCACCCTTGATTCGGACTTGATGGTATCTAGATCTCAATTCAATATTTGAGAAGATGGAAGCACCTCCCAATTGATCGAACAAGTCATCGATTCTGGGTAAGGGGTACTTGTTCTTTATGGTTACCTTATTGAATTGTCTATAATCTATGCACAGTCGGAGGGTACCATCTTTCTTCTTTACAGACAGAACTGTTGCTCCCCATGGAGACACGCTAGGACGGATGTAGCCTTTGTCCATCATTTCCTTTAGTTGTAATTTAAGCTCAACTAGCTCGGGTGTTCTCATCTTGTAGGGTGTCCTAGACACTGGCACCGCTCCTAGTGCAAGTTCTATCAAGAAGCCAATGTCCCTTCTCGGAGGTAGAGCCGGTACCTCTTCTGGAAATACATATCTATATTCTCTTAGTGTGGGGTGATCTTCGAGGCTTGGTTTGTCATCTTCAACTGACTCCAACACCTGTATCGCATAAAGTAGACATCCCTTTCTGCAATACTTTCTCATTTGAAGGGCTGATATTCGTCTCACTGAGACAGGTTTTTGGATCCCTCGAAGGGTTATCCTTCTTCCTTCTTCACCTACACATTCTAAAGTTTTATGGTAACAGTCAAGTCTGGCTTTATATGTGGCTAGCCAATCCATTCCAATCAACAGGTCATATGATCCTAAGGGTAGTATGTTAAGGGTTGCTTGGGTGGGGAATTCACCCATAGTGAATTGGCAAGCTGGTATGACCTTCGCTACCTTTCTTTTGGTGCCAGTGGCTAACTGCACCAACCATGGCTTGGCGTGTTTATGTGGCTGTAATTTACACTTATCAACAGCCTTAGGAGCTATATAACTCAAATTTGAACCAGGGTCAATTAGAATAGACACTAGATGGTTGGTGATCATACCTTCCATCTCCACCACTGAAGCTTGGTGGTCAGCTTGTTTATTATCCAAGGCTGCATAAATTTGCAGCACACTCCTAGCTATGTCATTGACGGTGGTAGCTTCTTGAATGTTGTAAATTCTTCGATTGTTCTGTTGTCGATGCGGGCAGTCCCTCAGTAGATGTTCTTCTCCACAACCCCAACCATTCAAGGGTTCTCTCTTTGGGTTATCAATCTTTCCCGGGGTAGATCCAGAAGGTTTATTTCCACTCTGGGAGGGGAAATTCTGCTGATGTACACTTCGGGTTGGAAAGCTCATCCTTGATTCCTTCTTAAATCTTGGGGATTTAAACCCCTTTTTCTGGAATCCCGAACTATTCTTTTGCTTCCAGTTTTCGCGAGGTTCTGTCTGATGTCCCAGTTGTTCGTAACAATATCTTGCCTTTCAGATAGTGTCTTCTAGGGTCTTTGGCTCGTCAAACTCAATCCTGTTTTGATAGTCCTTAGGTAGTCCACTGATGAATCGTTGCACCTTTTCCTTCTCTGCTTTTATATAGGGTACGTACCTCAGCAACTCGAGGAATCTATTGACATATTCCTCTATGGTGAGTTGCCCCAGTTTGAGTTCATAGAATTCTTTAGTCTTCTCGTCAAAATACTTTTCCGACAGATACTTCTTTCTGAAGTATTTCTCAAACCATTCCCAAGATAGGTCCTCTTCGTGAATCCCTTTTACATTCTTCAGGTCTTCCCACCAAATGGAAGCCTTTCCATTCAAGTTGAAAGTGGCTACTCGGGCCTTCAAGTTTTATGAGAAGTCATGGACTCTAAAATACTTCTTTAGTCCAAGCAGTCAGGCCTCTGCTTCCTCCCCTTTCTTTATTTCACCGTCGAAAGAGGGTGGTTTAGCCTTCTTGAATTCTTCGATATTGTGACTTTTGGAATGCTTTCACTTCTTCCATTTTCTTTAGGAATAAGAACTAGTTCTGCTACTAGAAGATCCCTCTGAGTCGCCAGTCTCCTTTCCCGAGGAATTGTCCGACGCTTGTCCCTTATCTCTGGGGTAGACCTTTCTCGAGGTGTTCTTCCCATTGTGGCCACTTAAAGGACCATGTTTCCGTATCTTAGGTGGACTTCGGCTTTTCTTTGTCTGTCGTCGGTCCGCGTGACTAGTGTCAGGTTCATGCTGCAATTGTTCTTGTATGTCAGATAAACTCTGCAGCAAGACTGCATTAATTTATGTCTGCTTCTCTTGCTCTTTTATCAACCTCTCGTTGTCGGCCTTGCAGCTCTGTAGTTCAACCATGAGGCTTCTCACGATCTCAGCTAGATCGGGAGGGGTCTCTACTGCTCTCCTTTCATCAGACTCTTCGTCTTTGTTGTGGGAGCCATCCCCCACTTCGCGGTGCGTCACCATTCTATGCGTCTGCAGTTTCCCGCGGTTGATCATCCACTTATTGTGCAAGAAAAACACTTATTGTTAGTCAACATTATATTCATTCACAATCAGTGCATAATTCATATTTTTCAAACGCACACACACAATAGGAATTTTCATTCTTAACTTCGGATTTTGCTAAAGGGGTTAAGATAGAAGGTTACTCTTTTTAAGAGTACTTCAAATGGATTTTCTGCACAACTCGTTCATGAGCCCAAGCAGGCCAATTGTTTTAACCATGCTCTGATACCAATTTGTCACACACCCACTACAACAACTTAGATTTTTCTTCTTTTTCTTCGAGGAACAGAATCCTCGAGACTTCTATGGGGCCTCGTGCAGACCCTCTCTTTCCTTAACCTCCTTCAAACGATCACAAGTTGGCCTTAGCGCAAGCGCCTTTCGCAACTTCACGAGTTGGGAATCAAGACTCTCAACTCCCCTTTCTCCAAACACCGATACTCGGGATGCTATACGGGTATGGCTCCCTCCTCACTAGCGCCTGCTACATGTAACCGTAGGCTAGGCCAGACATTAGCACCACTCGCAACCTCGCTAGTTGAGGTGTTGAGCTCTCGTGCTCCTCCTTCGCGAATCCCCGAGACGCCATAGGTCAATGTTGCGTGGACTCTGTCAAAACGACGCTCACACGCCACTTGTCAACCCCGCTATACTCTGCTCACGAGCTGTGTCGTCGTCGCCCGTCGCACGAGACCTCGGCTCTCGGTGTTTCACGGCCTTAGCGATCAAGGTGCAGCTTCTTCATCCTGCGAAACCCCGAGCCACGATAAGTCAACAGTGGGTTGACTCTTTCCCAGTGTGACACGTATCCACCACCATTTACTCGCTTCCTAGGCTAAATACTAGCACTACTCGCATCTCGCAACTTCGCGAGTTGGAGTGTTGAGCCCTCATGATCCTCCTTCGCGAGTTCCCGAGATACGATAAGTCAATAATGGGTTGACTCCTTCCCAGGCGACATGTGTCCATCACCCGTCACTCGTTCCCACCTTTCTCTAGGCGCTTGTCGTTACGCCATCTGTCAACCACGCGGTCCCCACTTACGGATGGGTTACGTGTTTACACGAGCTCTCGATGCTCGGCACTTCGCGACTTCTACAATCGAAAAGAAACTCTCTCAAGTTCCGAACCCCCGATAGGCGATACCCAGGAAGGTTCTGATCCAACGGTTCTCCCGTGCCTTGGATCCAATGGTCACGATCACATCGCGATCTCGTGAATCGTGAATTCATACAGCCCTACCCTTGACCACTCCAAGTTGCGAGTCAGCGAAATGCTACTCTCCTACCTATACAAAGGCTAAGATCGACGGTCAATAGGGCTCCGACAGATCCTTGGATCTACAGTCCGAGATCCCATCGCTACATGCAAAGGCTGAAAGGGTCAAGGTGTTAATGCCTACGCTCCTCCTCTAGATCCATCGGTCTCGACAGATCTAGGGCATTCCTGAAAGGATTCCGACCGTTCATCAACCGAATGATAGGGTATTCTCCCTTTCTATAATTAGGCTCGCTATCCCTTCTGAGCTTGAATCATGAAATTCAACTTCTCGGGGCTTCAAACTCCCATGACTCCGAGACCTTAGAGAGCTACCCTTCCAGCCCCAGACTTAACCATTTGTACAGAAACCAACAATGACATATAAGCATACACATGCATCCACTATTTCCAGTTTAAAACACCAGGCAATCATTCTACACAAAAATTATTATGGGCATATAAACACAAGCATGCATTCATGATATTCAGTTCGAAATACAAGGTATAAAATAATTATCAAATCTACCAAGCGTGATGCAACTGCTGAGAGGGGTGCTCGTTTCCACCCAGTCGTAGGCTTAGTGACTCCAAACGGATTTACCACTAGCCACCCCCGAGCTAGACCACGATGCTTTGAGGTTCAGTCTCCTACTTCCAGCTCAACAGAAATCAAGAACGAAGGTTACTCTCCTTCTCCTGATGCAGGAAAAATAATCCAAGATGAAGGTTACTCTCCTTCTCCTGGTATTCATAACTCCTGGTGTTTCCAGGGTTTCTCTAGTCTCTTTCGCAATCCCCCGTCATGCGCACTGCTCTCTCCTCTACCACACTTCCTCTCTTGCCACTTTATGTCTGCAAGGTTGCGTGTGCCACAAATTCTGTCGTCCGTGGTCAGGTCTGAGGACTGTTACGGATGGGTGGTTCACCCCCATCCCCTCATTAAGTCTTGAGGAGCCTCCCCACCTACCAATCTGACAGGAAATCCATTCCAGAATCAGAGAGTTGTTTTGGTTTGTGAGCAAGTATAAACTAGTACAGTACTGGCTCGGTGGAAGTTAACGCAACCATTCCAGGTCCCTTCCACCACCTCTCATTAGTCATCATGGTCTCTTTTAGCACATCCCCCTCCCAGCAGTCATGCAACACATATTCATAACATAATTTACATTCATCGACCTTTTATACAGAGGTCCGTCAAATCAAACATTCACATCTTTGAGTTTGCCATAGTTCTTGGCCAATATAATTATTTTTAAGACTAGGGGAAACAAGGTGTTACATATTTTACTTCAAGAACAAATTGGAGGGAAATAATTCTGAGTTCGACATTATTCATTAAATCCATCTCTACAAGTGCGAGCCTTGGTTTGGATTTTCTTTAAATTGTTCTCTCTTTATTAATGTCACCCTTTTCTTTCATTCTTGAAATAATGGCATGTCAAGGTCTAATCATGTACACAAAATACCTCTTGCCATACATTGAAATTCTCCACCATTGGAAAATATTTCTACTAAGCCCCTACAAATATTTTTGGGTGTATATAGATCTGTATGACTATTATTGAAATTTGATTTTTTTTTGGAAGAAACCACTTTGCAACATATCATTTAACTCTTCCAAGATTATAGTTTTCATTCTGTGTATGTTGCAATATGGGTTACGAAAACACATCATCGTCGTCAAGCATGGGCAATCGATGTGGTTGGAATGGTGGGAATCGTGTTAAGTCTCCATAGCATTTATTCTCATGTTATCTTCATAGTTATATAACCCAAATAGAAGAGGCAAGAAACCATTCAATTGTTCTCGTCTT
>ML784821.1:268348-287337 GCA_009831015.1 Picea engelmannii
GAGAGAGAGTGAGTGGGGGGAATGAAAAGGGAGAGAGAAGGGAGGGAAGAGCGACACAAGGAGAGAGGGGAAGAGGGGGAAGAGAGAGATGGAGATGGAGAGGGGGGGGGCAGAGAGAGCGAGGGATAGGGAGAGAGAGAAGAATATAGAAGGAGGGAGAGAGAGAGAGAGAGAGTTACTTTGTGTTAAAAGGAACGTGTGCGCATTCATTTTCCTAGTAACCCACACATGTTTTGGCAACACGTGTGTGCTTTAGTAATTCGCACGTGCTTTAGGAACATGTGTGCATTCTTAAAGCGTGTGTGCATTATTTGAATTTTAAATTTTTTCGAGTTGGAGTGACAACTCTAATGTACGTGTTTGTTGAGCTAGGATCCTCGGATTTAGGTTTGGGATGAAAAACCTAGTGGTTCAATCTGCAAATACATAAAAAAAAACTCCATTTTTATTAATACCTCTCTATATATTTGTTTTTGACATCATTTTTCTATAGGTTATACAAATTTGTTGATGACGAAAGTACAGACACAGATATAGTCGGCTATGCAGATTCCAAATACATAGTTTTTTTGTTTTTTTTAATATTGTTTACTATTTTTAATCTATTTTCGTCTCTGCATATATGAAGATTATAGAATACATACCTCTCTTATTTCTGCTATAGTTTTTTGTCGTGTTAACCATTTCTAAATGAGTTACATGTCGCACTAGAGACCAATATCTACGTTATAAATAATAATAATAATAATAATAAATTATATGGATCATGTTAAGACCCTCTTAGCCTGCACAAACAAAAAGTGTTGTAATTTCAAGGATATATTGACTTTCATAATTTTAAAAAATATATAAAATTAATATTATAAATTTCCAAAAACTACACCACTAGAAAAATGGGTTATCTTCAATCATACAAGTTTTTGGAATGAAATTTCATCGCTAAGGTAATCAACACCTGCACGAACAAAAACATATACCTTATATTTTGCTGGAAAAATAACATACTACTTTTAGAAAAAATCAAATTTCACACAGTTGTTCACAATTTGTATGAATAAAAGTTTTATATTTGAAAATATAATTCAATTTCCTACGTTTCATCTTCTTACACCATATTCAAATTCAATGTAAAAGTACCTTGAATAAACCCTCCAAGTTAACATATTGTTGTTTTTCCATGTTTACATTGCCACTGATGCATCATGAGAGACCATCATTAGCTTGCACATACCCATAATAATAATCAGTTATATTCAACGATGATAAAATACACTCTCCTTTGTTTCTATATATGGGAGGTAAGGGAGGAGAACAATACAACATGGGCCCAATCCCTTAAAAGAAACCTAAAATAAACACTTTGTAGGTCTACACAAGTGAATTGCTCCACTCCAAGGGTACACATGTCATGTGCCAAGGTGATTTCATACACAATAAGGTATACAAGATGATGTAACTACATAAGGTGTGTCCACACCCATCTGTCACAAGCCCACATGGACTCCATCACTTCTCCTAATCCATGTGCTCCACTAGGTCCACTTCCCTTGTGTGAATGTTGTTGCAACCCCCCAAGCATCCTCGAGCCAACTCCAAGCCTTCATATAGGAATCCAATCTACCCCATGTTGTCCAGGACTTGATGGCCTCCTCCAAGATGCACAACACTACTCCTCTCAAGTGTGGTGCTCTTTAATTAAGTGTACCTCTCCATTTGTCCATGATGAAGTAAACCCCCCAATCTATCAAGAGAACTACAAATCCCTAGGTAAGAATGCCAAGCAAGCACCCAACAGAGGTCATGCAACCATTGAGAAAGCTTTCTCCAATGTGAAAATCCATCATGGACCATCTCCCATGTGTCAATCCATCCTAAACCATCTAGGGGATGGACATACACCATGTACCCCAAATTTCATGAAGAACCTCCAAACATGGTGTAAACACTTTCAAAGTAACCTGAAATCTAACAAGTTTAACAAAATCAAGATATAAAACCCTAATTAACCTAATGGTTCTTCTTCTCTTTTTTATCCTTTCTTTCCTTAACCTAGGGTTTCTCTAATTTTTTCTAACATTGAGTGGCGAATTGACTTCTTCTTTTCCCTTTTTTAGTAGTGTTTAATATACTTAAGGAGGATATTATGGGGTATTATTGATGATTGGAAAAATTCCTAGAAAACAACGAGGAGAAATCGTCCGATCAAGGCCCCAATTAGGCCTATACTCATTTGGGATCGAGATCCTCACTAGTATGTGGGTTTGGTTGCCACTAATGGATTTACTCCTTGAAAGGAGACTTTCTTTGAATCTTTTCTAAGCTACTATGCAGGAAAAAGAAAGAGATTTAATCTAATTCTATTCTACAACTACATTATCCTAACTACGATATAGAAGAAGTTCATAATGTCCCAGTTAGGAACAAGAAGAATAAAATAAGCATGAACATAAGATAAATGTATGCTATCAAGCAATGGAAGTAGTTCATACACCATGATAACAATTTAAAAAAATGCACGTAATCCTTAACTCAGTAAATAATTACCATGAAAAAACAAAGATGCATACTCACGCTCATCATGGAGGATAAACAAAAATTGAATATGAGATAAAAGTAAGTTGTCATGCTATGGAAATAGTTCACATAATCGGGCAACAGTTAAGACAAATACATATCAATGATTTACTCAATAAATAGTTACCAAGAAACACGGACATGCATACTCAAATTCAATAAATGAAAATTTCTTACCAACTATGAAGGATAGCTTATCATTAGTTTTAAACAAACATAAATTTGCATATCTTAACAACAATGCAAAATACGCAAACTCGTACCTATCTGGAACAGAAGAAGTCAAAGAAACAAGATGTCTTTCATTATAATAAAAAATGATAATAGTACCAAAAATGAATACAATAAAAAGACTTGAGAGTCTTCAACCATGTACTCAAACTCGACAATTGTGCACAAGCTCAATTATTGATTTCTAACTCAAAATACAAAATATTTCAAGAAGAAAATTGTGATAGATTCTCTTGATTTCAAGTTCTCTACAAAATTTCTACATGGCGTAGCCTCCATTCGCACCATATCATTCTTTTGCAACCCCCACCCCCCCTCAAAAGTTTGTATTCATACTCCTTTTATAACAAATGGGAGTTTGTTTAATTCCTTTCTCTTAGTCCTCCAAAATATTTTCAATCAAAACCATAAACTATTTTTAAATCAAACATGATTTGTGAAAATTTATTAAAATTGAAAATCGAAAATAGAACTTACCCGGACTGGGTCTACGGCTCACGTTTCTCCAACAGCCAACAATTGTGATTCGCTTCGAGACTTCGGCATCGGGATTTTTTCTCACTCCACACATACTTTTTCCCGAAGTGCTCTCCTTCTGAAGCACGCGTATCTCTGCCATGTGTCCCTTCTAGATCCAACGGTCTGGAATTCTTCGGCCTTTGCAACTTCAACAGAATCGTTCTTTGCTCCACACAAATATTCCTGGGATTTATCTCCCGGACCTTCTGATATTTCGCCACCTGTCCCTCCGGACGATGGACGGTTCCGATTCACTTCGGAACTTTGGGACTTTGCGAGTCCGCTCTCATGTGCACTTGAAAATAGTTTAAGGCTCATGCACTTACCTAGATCCAACGCATGTTGATCCTTCGCACCCAGATCAAATGGTTGGGATATTTCCTTCTCCTCGGTGTGCTCCTCCTGTCTGGAGGTAGATCTAATGGTCCAAATCTATCCCTTGCAGCTGATCTGACGAAATTTGTTGCTCCTCCTCCTGAGCTTTGGCTTTCTCTCGAAAATGGGAAAATTTGTAAGTGTTCAAAGGTTTTGGCCCTTGAACCTTCTCCTACGAAGCCGACTGTGGGGTCTCGTCTGCGCTTTTTCTCTTGAGCTTTGGGACTTGGAGCAATTTCATCGGCTCACACCTTGCACTATCCCTTCTGAGCTTCTGCCAATGTAATTTGACCTCGCTCTGGCGCACACTTGTGCTTTACGTGCAAAATTGCACTACTCCTCCTTAGCTTTCAACTTGCTCAGTCTCCTAAGGGTCTCGGCCCTTCTTCTTCCTTTGGATATTTTTGGTGCCCTTCTGGCACACTCTGCACTCTTCCTCTGATCTTTCAAACTTGAAACAATTTATCTCCTCCACACACTCCTTGTGTTTGTCTGGATCTTCAGACTTTCTCAACACTTGTCTAAGTCTTGGTCTAGTGCACTCCTTGCACAGGTCTTCCTCTTGCTTCCTTATCTCTTTTAGGTTCAGTAACACATTCCTTGCATCCGCTCAACACACACATGCAAATCTCTTCCCCATAGTGTTCAACAACCATAGTTCTCCTCTATTTCCTCCAACACTTCAGAACATGTTGGCTATGTGCACTCCTTGCACCTGCTCAAAGCACTTCCTTGTTGAGCCTTTCCTTAAGAGTGTTCAACAACTCTGAAGTACCTCTCCTACCTGTCAACCAAAGTGTTCAGTAACTCTGTGGGTGTTTCCTCTGACACTCTCCTCTCTAAACTCTAAATAGAGTTCCCTCGTGCACACCTTGCACTCGCTCAATACCTACCTGGCAGAGCTCTACAGAATCTTCAGCAATTATGATTTTGTGCCTTCCCTGCACAGTTTCTCCTCCAAGGTGTTCAGTAACCTTGAGGCTCCTCTATGAGTCTGTGAATTATCTTGTTGTGCCCTCCTGGCACGTTCTCCTCTGAACTCTAAACAGAATTCAGATATGCACTCCTTGCATTAACTCACATAGTTTCCAATACTCTGTCATGAACTACTTGCATTTATCCTAAAGAACCCAATAATAATCCAACAAACTCACAGACAGAGAGTTATGTCTATCCCTGCAGATGGAGACCTATCATACACATCTACAACATAAATGAACACACATTGACAACATTCATCAAATACATGGAAACATACACAGAATCATATGCAGAAAAAATTGTTGTCTTTTTATTAATATGAATGTTTGTTTACAATGGGTGTAGGCTCGGACTACAACATAGTCTCAACTCTTCTCTCCTTGGTTTACAATGATTTTCTATCAACCTTCAGCAGCCTCTACTGGGCACACGCTACAACGCTTTATACAAGAGGGGCTCATCAAGCCTTTCCCTCCAACTACTTTAGTGGTGTCTAATCGCCATCAAAACTCCTATCTACTGAGGCTTATTACATTGAATGAACATTAACAATTCAGATCTGAGGCGATGCTCRAGATCTGTACAACTCAGACCACATTAAAGGCCTCTCTATTTGATGCMTGTACAAAGGCATCAACTCGGATCTTATCAGCCTTACAGCATTTAATAACAATTAAATTACATTGAATTTTAAATTTCAAGGGAAAAATGAGAGGGTTGGCGCCTCTCCCCTTCTTGAATGCGCTTTGATGTGCTAAAAAGYTGGCATGTTTCTGAGGTGGAAAGGATGCTCCTACATCAGCGACCGATGTATTTCGATSGATGGTTACTTTTTAATATGGACTTCAACAATGTTTATGTTTACAGGTATAAGAACGAGGATGAAGAATGAAGAAGACCAAAGATCATGGAAAAGTGAAGAGGAAGACAAATGATGAGGRAGATATGGAATCTAGAAGAGAAAATGGACCAATTTAATGAAAATTTCTCAAGAAGAAGGGGACATTCCTATTTGTAATTATTAATGAAGGAAAATGTAATAATGTAGAATTATTCTAGAAAGCCTATGTAGGAATTAGAGATGGAGAGAAACGAGTAGATGTAAAAATGAATATTGTTGAGAGAATCATGGAGATCTTGTGGAGAGATCATAGGAGATCCTTTGGAAGATAATTGAGGAAATAATGGAACTAATTTTCCCATTGTGGTGTATTTGTTATGGTCACCTCATATTATATAAAGGTACCATTTGTACAATAGTATAACATTGGGGAATGAGAGTTTAATAAAAAATTCCCCTTTGAGGGTTTGGGAGCACATTTCTCGTTGTCCCTTGCTTTGCATAAAGTAGTGTCTATGTGTGTTTTTAATTCTGTTGTGCCTCTAACCCCATCATAGAAGCTAATTTCCTTAGGAGAATGGATCTACGTTATATACAAACTCTTATCAACATTCCTTCCTCTCGTAATATACACAAGTTCCTTTGATATGTCGCCCACACTTTGCAATGGTAGAAGATGAAAATGCAATGCCCCCAAATGAAATTATAGAAGATGAAAATGCAAAGCCCCCAAATGCAATTGTAGCAGTTGAAAATGTAGTTTATGAATCTTAGAAAATCTTTGGACAATACTAACATTCTTTGAGTAAGGCTCAAGCCATGGAATCTTCAATCCCTTGATCCCTAGATTTATAAGATATAGATGACAGGAGAAAAAAATCAATTTTGAATAAACGACCATTAATTAAAATTTTCATCAAGAAGGTGTCTCAAGGGACAGAAAACTCTCACTACCTATTTCGATTGGGCACATTTATCTTTAATGAATCTAACCACAAAATTTGATTGGAGAATAACCTTAACTCAAACAACCTTAAGCATGTAAATGTTAACCATGGATTAGTTGAAAAAGAGACACTTGCAAGGGGAGTTTAATGTTATATGACAAAAAACCAATGCCTTTCCATTGTAGGCAGTGATAGTGGAAGCACCTTTTCAACAATGGGGATTGGATTTTGTTAAAAAAGAATCAGGATAATCCTAATAATGGCTTCAACTATATTATCACAGCGATTGAGTACTTTCACAAAATGGTAGACAATCCCCTACCAATAATGTCACTAACGTGATCATGGATTCATAGAAAATAAAATCATTTCAAGATTTGGAATTCCAAGAAAGATTACAAATGATAATGCCCAAGTATTTAGATCAATATATTTAGTGAACTTTTGTACCGACTATGGTATAATTCTTTCATTCACAACAAATTATTATCCCAAGAGCAATAGTTTTACAAAATCTAGCCTAAAAAATTTAATGAATATTATCTAAATGACATTAGGGGTAACAAGAAACGTTGGTTTAGCAAGTTGAGGTATGCATTATGCACTGACATAATAACTAGGAAGAATGCCACATGCAAAAGTCCTTGTAAATCATTGTATGGAGTGAATGTCACGTTGCCAGTGAACTTAAAAATTCTAATGTGCAAACTACAATATAAATTTGTCACAAATATAGAAGTTGTCCAAGGAAGGATAAATCAATTAGTTGAGTTTGATTAGTCATCCATAAATGAGGGACTTATAGCCCACTTGTTTCACCAACATGGATACTATGTAGAAATATCTTATGAGCTCTGTTCTTAGGCTTATATAAAGAGCTATGTCTTCTGGAGGATACTAGGTCTATGTTCCTTTGTCTTGTACAAAGATCTTTGTACTTATGATGGATGCAAAGCTTGCTCTCTGTGCAACCTCTACTTGTTTCACCAGCATGGATACTATGTAGAAATGTCTTCTGAGCTCTGCTCTTGGGCTTATATAAAGAGCTATGTCTTATGGAGTCTACTAGGCCTATGTTCCTCTGTCTTGTACAAAGATCTTTGTACTTATGATGGTTGCAAAGCTTGTTATCTGTGCAACCTCTACTTCAGATTGGTCGGTTGGATCCTTCACTTACATAAACTACACACAAGAAGCCAAATAACTATGCAATGGAAAATAAACTTTAGTTCTCAATATGTCAATCAATGCCATGTCTCTAGCTCCATTTGAAGTGGAGTGATTTGTTCTCAGGATTTCTCTCTAGGGATTTTGATCTCATTGCAATGTTGAGTGATGTTATTAACATGCCATAAGATTTTCACATACATCTTCAAACCTAACCAATCATAAACTTGTGAGATTATTATAGAGTCTATAAGTGCAAACTACCTAGCATGGAAGCCTATAGATCTTGATTTCTACACTTATCTCTACTATGTGATTGTTCACCTCGTTCTTATTTCTATCATTAATTGTAACTGATGTAGAAACATGTAGAAATATTTCTTTGTTTTACTCTATTATTAAAAGTTGAAAAGTTTTCCAACTCCTTTCTAAATTATTTGATGAATAGGCTTAAAAGACCATTCTTCAACCTTATTCTCCAGCGGAAATATAATGCCAAAATATCGCATGATAGTCTTGAGACTAGTGAAGACTAAACATGATGGCATGTGACCATTGAAATGATTAGTGCCAAATAAGCTAAGTAACATGGAATGTGAACAATGACCTCTATATCGTCTTCATGATAATACCCATGCATCATTCACAAAGATATGTGGATTAGTTGCTAAATATAGGGAAAATGAATTTAGCAATCTAGTTATAGGAAAGGAAACATTGTCAACAATGTTATTACCATAGCCATAGATCTTCAATTTTGAGATGAATACAACGAATGACAATATACATTTGTTGGTGTTCTTGTTGACAAAATGTCCTCATACATGTAATTTTATTAATAAGGAAAAAGTAATTACAATTAGAAGTGAGGACTCATGATTTCCTCTTAACCTCACTTGAAGAAGGAGCTTGTTTATATAACTCAACTCTAAACTAAAATCTAGGAGAACAATCATTCACATAATCACATGAGTATGATAGGTGTCCTTTAAATAGAAGCTAGGTGTCCTTATCCTAACAAACTAGAATAAACTAATTTCTAAAAATATTTAAACTAGAAAATACTTAGACTATAGAACTTTAGGATTATGGGGCTAACATTCCCCCCTTTAATACAAAAGTTCATATTTACAAATACCAAGTTCATCTCTGAACTTAGTGAACTTTATTCTACCAAGAGGTTTAGTAAAAATATCTGAAGTTCGATCTTCAGATGGACAGAACTGAGGCTTGATTATGTCTTTGATGATGAGCGATCTGATGAAGTGGTACTTGGTGTCGACATGTTTAGTATTTGAATGAAATACTGGATTCTTGGCCATATTTATTGTTGATTGACTATCGATCAATAAAGTAGTTGGTGATTTCTGAGTTTCACCAAGATCCTGTAAAATTTTACGTAGCCATACAATCTCACATGATGCTTCCCAGGTTGATAGGTAGTCTGCCTCTATTGAAGAATTGGCAATTGTTGTCTTCTTTTTGCAATTCCAAGATATTGTTGATGAACCCATATTCATTAAATAACTTGAAGTGGATGTTTTATCATCAATGTCACCTGCAAAATTAGCATCTGAATATCCAACAAGTGTAAAAATTTTGTTTCTTTTGTAGAGAAGACCAAAATATTTTGTACCTTGAATGTATCTCATTATTCTTTTTGTTGAATTCCAGTGACTTCCCCTTGGTTCCTGCATAAACCTTGAAAGTATATTGACTGAATATGACAAATATGGTCGAGTATTTGTCAAATAAATGAGACTTCCAATCAATTGCGTGTACCTTGTATTGTTTACCAATTTCCCCCCTTTAAATTTTGAAAGTTTCAATTTCTACTCCATGGGGGTAAGAGAAGGTTTACAATATTCCATGCCAAATTTCTTTAACAATTCAATGGCATACTTAGTTTGACTAAGGAATATTTGATTAGGATGTTGAGATACTTCAACTCCAAGATAATAATGAAGTGTCCCTAAATCAATCATTTTGAACCCTGTTTTAAGTTCTTCCTTAACCTGTTTGATGTGAGCTTCATTATTTCATGTTATGATTAAGTCATCCGCATAGAGTACAAGTGTCACCAAGTGCTTATCTTGCATTCGAAAATACAATGTATCATCTATTTCACTTCGCTAAAAACCCACCTTTCGTAGGTAATTATCCATTTTTTCATACCAAGCTCGAGGAGCTTGTTTCAAGCCATATAAATCCTTCACAAGTTTGCAAACTTTATGTTCTTGTCCTTCAACTTCAAACACTTGTGGTTGAGTCATGAAAATATCTTCCTTTACATCGCCATTCAGGAAGGCACTTTTGGCATCCATTTGATGTAATTTCCAACCATTATGTGCAGCCAAATTGATAACCATTCTGATAGTATTCTATTTAGTTGCGGGTGCAAAAGTTTCTTCATAACCAATTCCTTCCTGTTGAGCAAAACCTTTAGCAACAAGTCTTGTTTTATACTTGTCAATTTTACCATTGGCCTTGTACTTTACTCGATAAACCCATTTACAATCGATGGGCTTAGGGATTAACATAATTTGGACAATCAACTAAGTTCCAAGTCTCATTTGCAAGTACTAAATCATATTCATTAATCATTGCTTCTTACCATTCTTTATGTCCAACTACTTCAGAAAAAGAAGTAGGTTCACTAGAAGCATGAGCAAAATTAGCTTATGATCTTGAAGATCCCCTAGTTCTTGTTTTGTCAATTTCATCTGAATGAACATCTTTGAGAAGTTGTTCAACCCACTTTGGCCTCTTATGTTGAGGGGATTGTGGATCTAAATCACCATTGTTATTATTAAAAAGAGGATTTTCAAAAAATGAAGTTCTTCTTTCATCTGAAGTATCTGAGGTTGGAGAAGATCCAATATCAAAAGAGTCTTTTGTAATTTTATTATCAGATGAATCAGAAGAAATTTTTTATGAAGAGATGTCTTCTAAAGAAACAAAGTTTTTTTCAAACCAAAATGTTTGCTTTGACTTTTTCAACTTACCTTTGCCCTTATAATGTTTTTCTTCTCTAAACGACTAAGGAGATGATTAATCTCATCAAAACTTTTACTTTCAGTTTCATCAAAAATTACATCTCTATTGATAATGAATTTTCCATCTGAAAGCAACCTATACCCTTTCTTTTCATCAGAGTATCCAATGAAGATACACTTCATACTTCGGTTTTCTAATTTAGTCCTCTTTTCCTTATGAACTAAAGCATAACATGTTGAGCCAAAAACCCTAAGATGATTTACCTTGGGTTTAAAACCATAGCAAGCTTCATAAGGTGTTTTTCCATCTAAATTTGATGTAGGTGATCGATTTCTGAGATAAATAGCAATATGGACTGCTTCAGCCCAATATTTTGTGCTCAACCATTTAAAGTGCATCATAGATCTAGCCATACCCATGAGAGTTATGTTCATCCTTTCAGTAACTCCATTATGTTGTGGAGTATAGGAATTTGTTCGCTGCATCTTAATTCCATTGTCTCAACAATAATCATTGAATTCAGTTGAAGTGAATTATCCTCCATTATATGTTCTCAAAGAGGCAACCTTTTCTCTAGTTGCATTTTCAACCATGTGTTGAAAATTTTCAAATTTTTCAAAAGCTTCATACTTTGCCTTTAAAAATTATACCCATGTCATTCTAGTGTAGTCATCAATGAACAATATAAAGTATCGACATCCACCGAAAGAAGATTCCATTTGACCACATATATCACTGTGAATCAACATCAAATACTTTTTTACTCACCATGAGTTGGTTGGAAAAGCTTCTCGCTTTTGCTTGCCAAAAATACAAGCTTCACACTTAGAATTTTCTCTCTTGAAAGTTGGCAAACCCTTTACCAAATATTGGGACTTAAGTTTCAAGAGACTATCAAATTTTAAGTTACCAAATCGAAAATGCCATAATCTGAATGAAGACATTTCAGAATTCACTGTTGCTGCAAAATCATGCTTTCTTGGTATAACTTTTCCCTTCATTCTTAGCAATTTTCCATCTTCATATCCTAACATTATTGTTTTCAAGTTATCTTTCTCTGACTTAATATTGACCAAACCATCTTGCATGATGATTTGATGTCCATCTTGTCGGATTGTGACTAAGGATAACAATTTTTTCTTAAATGTTGGTACATACCAAACATTTGAAATCCATTTTTCACCAATTCCAAGGAGAAAGACTTTCATTGAACCTTCTCTTTGAGGTATATGAGTTGTATCATCAGCTAAAAAGATGGGATTTAGTTGAACATCTTGATAATTGCAAAAATAGTCTCTACGATAAGTCATATGTTGAGTAGCTCCTGTGTCCAATATCCAATCATTTTCAAATGAATCTTCTTGTTGAACTACTGTGAAAACATATTCATATTGATCACCCTGGTAATCTTGATCCTCTGCCTATTGAGTTGATGGTTGAGAATTTGAATTTGATGTCTACTTAAACTTTGGCAATTGATCATTGCTTGTTAGACAATTTGATGCATAATGTCCCATCCTTAAACATCTCTTACATCTCACTTGACTAAAATTCCTACCTCTTCCTCATTGTGCATTATTATTGGGAGGATTACTTTGAAAATTTTGTTGATTAAAATAGCTACGACCTCTGCCACGACCTCGATTAGAAGACTGATTCTGAAAATTTCCAAAATTTTGTTTACCTCTTCCTTTAGAAATTTCAGCTTTAGTGAAAAAAAGATCTTCTCCTTATTGTTTTTGTTTTCCAAATGATCTACTATGTTGAGCCAGTAATTCACTAATTGAATCAAAGGTCAAAGTTGATAACTTATCGGTTATTTGCAAAATCTCAAGAAAATGCTTATAAGACTGAGGCAAGCCATTTATCACAATGGAGACCAAAAATATATCTTCAAATTTAAGAAAACTCTCCTTGATGATTTCCTGATGAATGTTCTTAATCCTTGAAATGGACTCTAATACATCACCATTATTTTCTAATCTTTGTTTAAGCAATTTCATTTGTAGATCAACTCTTTGAGATTCAATAGGAGTATCAAAAAGTTTCTTAAATTGATTCCAAGCAGACCATGCATCTTTGGAATTCTCAATAAGTACAAACATGTGTTCAGTTACAGAAGAGTGCAATAAAGCAAGTGTTTTTTCATCTTTTAATTTCCATTTTGCTAAAGAAGCAACATCAGTTGGCTTAGTTGGAGCAGTAGCACAATCACAAATATCACGCCATAATTCATTATAAATCAAAGTGTTCTGCATGTGCCGACTCCAAGATTTGTAATTCTTGGGTCCATCTAACTTATATGATTCTGTGAATAGATTGATTAATTTAGACATGATGGTAGATTGTCCTATTGCAAAATTGCAAGTTTATGATCACACCACCACACTAAATAATCCTCAAAACACCAAAACAGAGACACAAGGCACCATAAAGAAAGAGTACACAATCCATGCAAAAAGAGCACTTTTAAGGGCTTGGCCTTGACCCTTTAAAAGTCTCGTTGAAAAAAGAGTTTGAGAGAGTATTGCACTAGACTCTTATCAACTTCTGAGTTTCAAGACTACAATCAAATCTTTCAAATTTTGACCCTTTTACAAGATTTATAGCCTTTTACAAATAGCAAAATGTGTGCATCCCATATTTTAAATGTTATATACTTTTCAAATTAAAAATACATGCATAAATTGGATAATGAATCAAGAATGCATTGGAGAGAAAAAGTGAAAGGGCCCTAATCATATTGTTGACTTAACGCACGAAATCATATTGTCGACTTTTGAGGAGAGGGCACGTATCCTTTGAATCCTTGAGGTACCACCTACACTAAAAAGTGATTTTCAAAAGTACTTGTTGTGCCTTCTACACTTGTCACAAAGAATAGAATAACTAAAGGCCAAAGGAAGGGGAGCCCTGCCACCTTTTCGCCCACTGGAAACATGCCACGTGCAAAAAGGACCCAATGTGATAGTTGATGCCATGGAATAAATCCTTAGAGGCAATGGTTTCCAAAGATGTGCAAGTTGTTTCGATTTGTCAAGGTTGAGATCAACAATCCACAACCCATCCCAATATTTAAACTACAAAGAGATATACTATAACATCTTGACTTGGACTATTCAAACCTTTCTAGAGGGCAATTATCGCCAACATGAAACAAAAAAGAATGAAAGAAGTAACAAGTTCCTTGACAATGCAAAGTTGTCCTATCAAAGCCCTTCCAACATTGCATGAGTAAGAGGTCGTCACATATATCTACACCATATCCACTGAAAGTATCTATGCCACATTCTCTAAAAGGATATCACATGACGATATTTTGAAGGTTGAGTTAGCTTATATGACGAAGGAGAATATGCATTGGAAGATGACTTAGCATAGTGTGAGGTAACCGGGAAGGTCAAGGGCAATTCCACAAACCATAATAGGGAGTCATCAATGAGAGAGGTTACCAACGAACCAAGGGGATGGGACTTATAGTTCAAGCTTGATTTTCGCTTAAGAGGATGACCAAGTTGGACTCTATCAACATTGGTCAAACTTAGTGGTTGGAGTTATCGAATTTCATGTTGGAATAGAGGAGATCAATGATGATTTCGTCAAAATCGAGGTACGAGGAATTAATGGAATGATCAATATTGAATAAGCAAGGTATGAGGAATCAATGGAACAATCAATATTGAATAAGCATTCTTTGTAGGCTCAATGCATTTCTATGGGTTTTAAGAGACTACAAGGGAAATGGTCTTGGTGACAAATGATAATTTATGACTTCATCTTAGAGAATCAATTTTATGATCAGAATGTGTAGAATAAATGTTTGAAGGTTTATATAGTCCAATTTGATCAACCAATTCCTTCCCTATTTGAAGAGAAGAGGATGGAAAAGACAAGGGGTTTTCATGGAGATTTGTTCTCAAAGTAATAGGGAATTGAATTATCGAGGATTTGGAGGACTGTGATGTCATAGTGCCTTCCACTCCTCTTATTTTGTAGAGCAAATTGTTGTTCTTGTGTTGCAACTAGAGATTACAAATGCATTAATCTAGTCATGTTTCGTTAATGGTCATTTATCTCCATTTTGAACTCTCATCCTTATACAATACAACAATGTGACTCTTGCTACTCTATTGATCTTTGTGAGCCCAAAGTGATTGTTGATCATTGTGTTACTATGTTGTCATAACTCTTCTAGAATATAATATCATCTAGTCATTCTACTTGCTTTTTCCATTCACTGTCAATGATTCTGTGAGGATTGTCTTTTGACTTCTCTTGTTTTATCTAACTGCAATGTTTGGTCGATTCAATTAATAAGATATACTCTTTGATTCATCTTATTATTTTCTTCGTCATTTGACATGGACCTTAACATATACATGACTCCATAACCAAATGAGACGAGTGATGGTCCTATTGAATCATTCCCTTTTTTGATAAACATCTTGAACATTCACCACTTTTTGATTCACTATTCATCGAGAGCTTAATTGTTTGGTCAAAGGGTGGTGTTAGTGATTCTTCCTTGTAGTTGGGATCGCACTACTACAAAGAGAAATTGGTGTTGTTGTGACAATGGACACTATCTAAAAATGGCATTGTACTTGTATAATAGATTTAAGGACTTGATAAAGGATGTGCAGATTTGAGCCAAAAAGACCTATTGGTTCTTTTAAAATTTGTGAAGTTGGCTAAGTTGTGTACCTTCAAATCAAAGTTTCTAGTAACATGTGCAAAAAGGATTGACCCAAAGGTTCCCTTGCATTGAACGATGTGGGCATATCTTCAAATGAATCAATGGAGATTGGACATGACTTATTCTTGAATATTTAATCATTAAAATCAAATTATATATTAGATGTGAACTATTTACAAGGGTATTTGGCATTAGATGTTTTGAACTCTTTTCAAGGGCGAACCCTTTAAAAATATATCACCTCTCCTTGATTATTGATGGTGACACCAACACTCAACTCAAATTTAAAACCTGAATTTCCCCTTTGGTCCCAAATGGATCCCATGCATTGGTTCTCCCCAAGTTTCATTTTACCACACTCCATTAAAGAGATATTTAAACATGATTATTTAGAGTTTTGTCACCAAAAATCAACTTTTCTGCGTAATAACTAAATTGATTGCCACGGAGTTTAAATTATTTAGTTTTTCAAAAGATTATTGGGAGGCTTTTTTTTTAAATCAGCTYCAAATTATTTGCAAAATGATGAAAGCACGCCCACCATACTCATGACCACACATTAGAATGGTTAGGCACCATAATCAAAGCAATCTCCTATATATATGAATATAAAATTAATAATTCAGATAGTTTATTTATTCGTCCTTCCTTTATGGAGCCAGAATTAGTCATGATTCGCAATACATGTTATTCCAGAAAACATATCAAACTCAGGTAAGAAGAAGGCAATGCATGTTTTGAAAGTGCCATGCACACAAGCACTAGCACCAAATATGTTGAATTAACTCTTTAGACTCCAGGAATAACTCATAGTTATCATTCAAAAATTAATGAATTTATATGCTTAAAATTTTACTCAGCCTCTTTAGTTTAAACGCTTTTACTACTGGAAACAAGTTTTTGACATTTTACTATTATTGCAGCATAACAGGCTCAAGATAAACCGATGTTTCTTCCTCCACAATACAGTAAAACAATGTCATTTTTCCAAGGCCATTAATGGGATAAACTTGAATTATATGTCTCACTCATCTGTGCACCACTGTTCCACGTGACTACTCATGTTTGCCTGACCAAGCTGTTATTTACTTTACAAAAATATTTTATGTTTGTTTTGTTGTTTGGAATGGCACTCTTTTCAGCTCCAACCAGTTTTACTTGCATCCAAAATGATATCTTGCATTACATCACTGCTTTTGTGTAAATTTTGGAAAAGGGTAGGATGGAAATAAAGAATATGCAATGACAATACTTTGATGTCATAAAGCAGTTGATTGTATAGGCTTTCATTTAAGTTCCTTTTAGAAGACTTTGAATTTTATTATGCAAGCAGAAATCTTTGTAGCAACAACATTACCCTTCCCCTTAGATGGAAACTTCATTACAATCGTATGCTTATACCAATTTCACTCAAACATTATTCATTTTCACAACAAACCAAAAAATGGCTTTTCAAAAAATGCCACTGTCACAGCTACATGCTCTTCTTTCTTCTCTTACACGTAATTCAATGTACAACATTATGCACAAATGATACTTAACTGACATAGATATGTAGAAAAAAATAGGTAGCATGCGTATCAATGTATACACCAGTGTTAACTGAGTTAATAACCAAAAGAAGAAAAAGCGTAACCCCGAGATTTCAATAGATACAAGAAAATCTACAAAGGTGCCATTTCACAGAAGTACGTACAAAGAATGATCTTCTCATGATCCATAAGCTGTATTTCTTTCCTGTTTGAACAAAATAATCATTCCAACCAAAAGATTGTATATCAATGACCAAATCATTGTAGCTTTCAACAGAAAACTGATCCACTGAAACACTTCTATAAAAATGAATGCACGTACATAAAAATATGCATATATCTGCATGTTCAACTTCATATTGTAAATTCTTGCAACTTTAATATCTGATGGAATCAGTCTGTCTAATTATTTGCATTGAAATATCTGATTGGAAAACAAAGCTGTAATAGGATTTTTCAAGAATCATGTGTAGTATTGAAAGTCCAACAATATTGCATGTTTAAATATAAAGCACATGAACTACAGAGCATCGATGGCATACATAAACAAAGCAAAAAGAGAAACATCAGGAATCATCTAGTGTAAAGGAAGCATGTCCCGACTCACAACTGCCTGGAGTTCAGTTGTAGCATAGCAGCTCTTTTTTACTTGATTTCTCCGTTCTTTGAACCTAACTGCTTTTATCAAACACAACTACTAGCTCTCCTTCCCTAATTTGAGCTATTAGTAGGGGAATTTATTTCATCCGGCAAACTATTTTTATGAAATAAACAGCATAAAGGTTTATATAAAGAGCAAAGTATGTTGCAAACTCCATTCAGAGAAAAGGATGGATTATCTTCCTCTAATCCACTATCTCACAGCTGGAAAACCCTCTTGGAGAAACTAACAGCATGAAGATTTCGATTTTAAAGAGAAAAACCATGTTGCAGGCTCCATTCCAAGAAAAGTATGGATCTTTCTCTAATCCACTAGCTCACTGGATGTAAAAAGGTAAAGTGCACCTCATACACACAACATGGTAGTCAACATTATCTATTTGGGAAATGCGAACATATAATGCACAATTTTAAATTTTAATTTACTCTGTAATATTACAAGAAAAAAAGAATGACAGAAATCTCATGTTTTGGGAGGGTGGATCATGGATGTGAACTAGTAGTAATAGCTCTAACACAGTAACCAAGCAGGCAAATTCTCATGGCATCATATCATCATGAAATTTTATCTAGTTAGCCACATCCACCACTATAAGGCAGTTGGCAGCAAAAAAATCGCCATTTTCTATTTGTAGAAGAACATCCAAGAATTGGCCTCTCTGTCTGCTAGATGCAAATTCAAAGCCAACTTGTAGTTGGGGTGAAAGGAGGAGAGGTTGAGAAAAATACAGTGGCATTACAGGATGTATTCAATTGAAAGACAAGGCATACAATGAGAGAGACATGAAATTAATGACAGATTCAAACAGGAGCAATGTCAAAATGAAATGCCAATCAAGCATTAGCTCTCCCTGAAAAGGAGGTGATCTAGTCAAACTTTCCTGTAAACCTTAGAATTTATTCCATACATCATCTTTTCCTTCAGCATTCTCTCTTTATAGTTAAGGCTAGTGTTTCAGGACTCCATTCCATCTCAAAAATGTTCTTTCCAACTAAAAAGACAGCCATTTTGAAATTTGCAAGTCTGCCTATTTTTTCGTGATTTTTTTCAAAAATACGACCAGTATGGACACTCTCATTTAAAACTCAATTTTTAGGGCTCTTTGCATTTTTCATTTCCAAGAGAGAGAACTTCAATTCAGCTTGCCAATAAAGGAGCAAAAATAAATGTAATTATCTGATTTTTAAGTTTATATCTAATTTAGTTGAAAAAGAACAAAATTTTGTGCATTGTAATTGTCCACTGTTTTTTTGCCAAATTTACTGAGTCTTTTCAGTCAACAATTTTGGACACCGGACAAGTCATTGTTGAGTCCAGGTTCTGCAACAATGGTTAAGGTAACGACTTTGAATATCGGTGGCTAAGCATAACAGCTAGTGTGCACAGGAACAGATTCACTGGTATATAACTGATCCTCAATTACTAAGAAACTGGATTTGTGCAATGAAATTCTTAATTTTGCTGTAGG
>ML784821.1:297324-321310 GCA_009831015.1 Picea engelmannii
TGCACAAAAAACTGAATTTTGTTTGGATATATGGTTCACATAAATACTGGGATTTGACTCACATTTTAGAATCGCCTTGTCTCTAAATTATAACGTTGCCTGCTATGTTCCTCTGGTTTCAAAATGCGCCTGGGCATCATTCATAAAAAAAAATTTAATAATGGTAATAACAAGTCTGTTTCTTCAATCACTTTTTCCTAGCATATGTTACTAGTGAGGGGGAGATTTCATTTTATCGGCACTTGTGATCAACATACTTATGGGTCATATGCAAAATCTGGATTTTTTCCTAAGCACTCTTACATGATACATCCCTTTTTTTAATCAATCGGCAGCACAATGACTTTCTATTGAGGTTGCACATGCTACACAATTAAATAAGTAATCACTTAAACGATCTTTGCTTGAGAAGTCACTAAGCATTTCCCATAATAATTAAAGTGCCAAAATCTAATTAATGGTTTGAATTCTCCTTCATGATTGAGGCGCATTTTACAAAGATTTGTGGGTAAAATGGTGTTTAGTAAATGTTACACATATAAGTCTAAGTCTGCACTGTGGAAATTATTGGTTAAATCGTGTGACTCTTAGGGTTGATCTATTTTGGCAAGCATTTTCAGCGCCGCATTATAATACTTCATTGGTGTTAACCCATGGATTTTCACCCTTGAAAATCCTGAGGGTTAAGAACCAGCATGAAATATTTTGGCCGGCATACTAAGATTTTCCCAGAGTTTAGCACTTATGTTGAGCAGGAGGTCGGTTCCCACATGAGGCAAGTATATGATCGATACAAGGTTGCTTGGTTCAAAGTTAGAGTTGACTTAGTTTCTAGGCATTTTTGAGAGAAATGTCTACATAGGGGTTGCTAAAATTTAGGAGACACGGTTTGAGTGGGTCTCTTGACAGTTTGGAGTAATTCTGAGCATACAATATGAGTCCTTGCATGATTATAGGCCTAATGACACTTTTCCGAGCAACATGCAAGAATTTTCTATTTTTAGTAGGTTTTGCTCTAGGCCCCAGATTCAGTTTCTGCGAGCGCAGTATTGATACTTGAGACATCCACAGTCTTTTGGATCTTTTCCGGGATGATATGGCCCAGTTTACTATTTTTAGCAAGTTGAGCATCAGGGCTCACATGTCAGTTCTAATCACATATTCAAATCCCTTGCAGAAAGACGGGATCAATGAGCATAAATTCAACGGTATTCGGACAACTTTCTATTTTTAGCAGTGTTTATTTTTAGACAGTGACATGTGGTGGTGGCCTCCCAGTCATCCTAGATGTGGACAGTTTCCTAAAATTTAGGAGCAAGATTCTATTTTTAGAAGTTTCTATATTTAGCAGCTCCAGTCATCACCCATGCAGTGCCAAGTAGCACCCTTAGAGGTCGGCATGTGGCAGCTCTACAAAATGATGTGGCATCCATCTAAGCACAGGGCGCGTATTCCCATATTCGAGATGATGAATATTAATAATTGGGAAGGGGGTCGCATGAGTTTAGTCGTATAATCTTTCGCATACTTGAGTTAACTGAACATCAAGTCATGTGTTGGAAGCTAATTTTGGCTTCCACCTACCTCTCATACTCCAGCGAACTTGGGCGTTTTTCTCACTCACACATCCACTTATCCTCTCTCCCTAAATGTGCCCTCTCTTCTCTCATGCATGTGGACGCATTCCCCAGTTAACTCTCAGCATGTCTCGGTTACTTGGACTTGCAATTATTTTTAGCCTTTCTCATGCACCCATGCACCTCACCTAACCCTCTTCTCACACTTAACTCACCATTCATTCACTTCCACCTCATCCACATGTGCACATTAACTCCATGCATCTTCATTCACACTTAGACTTTAACTCACACTTTGTTTTTCCCTCTCCACATGCTTCCATCATGCGCCTGGCTTCTATTCTTGGCCACTCATGCGTCCTCTCTTCCTCCCTTGGGATATGCACCCTCGTTGGCTATATATTGGATGCTTGTCAATGGTTATTGGTCGGATCATTACAGTAGCAGCATAGTGTCTCTCTCATTCTTCTCTCTCTATTTCTCTAGTCTAGTGGCTCCTCTTTGAGCAAAGTAGTCATTGTACCGATTGTAAGCTTGCCAAGTGTGGCACAATCGACTCTCTTGTAAGCTTCATCAATAAAGAAGTGTGTGTTTATCTTCAAACCTCTTTATTGGCGGTATTATGGTAAATTTGTGATCTAATATGTCATTTTCTGAACTGTTCATTATGGTTAATTCTGATCTTTTTGAATAGTTTTCTTCTCCTTTCCAGTCTGTTATCATTGTGCTAACCCTGCAGGTTCCCTCCAAGCGTAGAAGATTGTATTTCCTCATCATTTTGGGCTGCTTTTACACGCTATCCAAGACGAACAGTTTGTTGTTTTGTAGGTTTTATATGCAAAAATCAGACTTAAGAACAGTAGCAAGGCGCTTCAGTGTGCCTAGGGACTCCCCCCTGAGGCTAGCAAGCAATAGCCCAAACGAAGAGGGGTCTAGCCCATGACAATTTGGGGCTTTTCTCCTTGAATTAGCCAAGTTTTCATTGCTTTTATAACACGTTTATCAGCTCAATTGGAGGGTGGAAATTTGTGCTAACAATTGGTAAATAACACTGGGAGCAGGAATAATCAATCTTATAATTGACTTCACTTGTAATTTTCATATCCGTGAGAAGTGAATTAACTTGAATGATTCTTAGCTTGAAATCCAGATAATAATAATTAGTGCACAATCTGATATATACTTGGATATAACTCTGCATACTCATGCTTGAAAATCTCGATGATTGTTACTAAGTTCACTGTGGGTTCAATCTAGTGCTAGCTATTATCTCCATATAATTCATAAATACACTTGAGCATTATTTATAAGTGGTGATTTTAAAGCTTCAATTAGTCATCTCTTTTTATGGGATTCAAGTTGCAATTTTAAACTCGTGAACAATTACTTGTGAATGGATAATCTCTAATCTTCCAGTTTTAGCACTAACATCTGACATGAGTATAAACCTACTCTAATAAGCAGCACAGCAGCAGCACTTTGGGATACCTCATTCCACTAGAAATAACTTAAGAAATGATGTGTCACTCACATTCCTTTTGGGATTAATCCAGCAATTTATTTCATTTGTTTGAAGAGTAGAGCGATTTGATTGAGTTGAGCACAATAGCAATCAATTTAAGCCAAATTACACTTCCACTTAATATGCAATTGATTAGACTTAGATTGACTTTTAGGGATTTCCCCTAGGCTAGGTTAGGCTCTCCCTCTAATCTGAAGAGTGGGGCAAGGCTACCAAGGTGACAGTGGGTAGCTTGCCTGTAGTGCCATTAGGCTCTCCTGCCAAGGTTAAGAATTTTTCTCCTAGGGTAGAGTTTGAGAGATAACAGTGATCATTAGAGATATGGATGAGGTTTCTATTCACAGTCTGCAGGGATCCTTTCCACTACTTATAAATGATTTTCCTATAGATAATTCTCAGCATATTTCAATGGATCTCTCTCCTTCACATTATGATGTTGGTCCTCTTGATGCTACAAGTCTTTCCTCGAACACTCCTCTTACAACGACTAGGCGTAAAGGTGTTGATGACGAGGACCATATTGATGGCTCATCTAGATCCCATCCTACAAATGTCTCTTCCCTATACCTTTTCTAGAGGCCACCTTCCCCAACGTGTGGAATCCTATTGGTCTAGGAGATTTTCCATTAAGAGGGGAAGTTATGTAATAGTTTAACTCTGTGGACCCCATTCAACAATAAGCAGGGGGCACTAGAGTAAATTTGGGTCTAAAATGGGCCTCATAAGAAAAAATATGGTTGATGAGTTGGAATTCAAAAGCCAACAAAATTTCAAGAAATTGGGTCAACAATAATTGTTGAATTGGAACTATAAAAGTCAAAGATGATTATGTCTCATATTTTTATTTGGCAATAGTAAACTACATATAAACCTCACCTTTGTTAAGATTTTGGTAAGAGCATCTCGAGATATGATAAATATTCTTGAAATACTAAATATATAGTGTTTTCTATTATCACTACTTCCAATGCTTTTGAAAATAAATCTCATTAATTCAAATCATAATAGAATCACTTTGAGATAGAATAAACATTTTATATTATTAATTATTTTAAAAGAAAAATGATATATACTAACCAATTATATAATATATAAATATATTAGATATTTTAACAACTTTTCTATTTATTATAATACTATATTCTATAGTATAACTCATTAAGTACGACAAGTCACAACTAATGAGTTATAATATATAATATATAATATATAATATAATTGGTTAGTTGTAGCTAACAAGTTATATTGTATATTATGTAACATAGTATATCATATATCATAACTCTTTAGTTGTTATATATTATATAATATACAATAACTAACTAACCAGTTACCAGTTATATATGTGATATATAATATCCAATAAATAATCAATTATATTATATATAATAACGAATTATGTATTATAGTCCCCGTGGTGTAGAGCAGTCGGTGAGGGAGTGCGCTGTTAAGGCACTCCGTAAGTGAAGTCATCGGTTTGAAACCTTTGGGGACACCTCAAATCCAGCCATGTTAAGGGCCGGTGCGGTCCAGGGCCGGGTGCGATCCCCGGGTGGTTTTGACAGCTTAGATGCCCCTAGGTCGTGGCATCTCAGCCACAGGCCAATCCCGAAAGTCAGGGATATTTAGCTAACAAAAAGAAAACAAATTATGTATTATATAAAATATTTTTTTAACCATAACTAGAAGATTTGATATTAAGAAAAAGTTGCAGTGATGCTCACAGCAGAAATACAATACAGTTTATTTCAAAACAGTAAATATGAAAACCAAAAAAAGACTGACTACCAACATGAAGTTGTACAACATAAGTAGTTGCAAATACAAAACTGTCTAAAAAAAGTCTAATAGTATAGATTCTACAAAACAAACCTACCTAAGAACTTTGTAGTACATATAAACTTAACAAAGGGCATTTCGACTAGCAGCTGCATCAGTTGCTTCCTTGGCTAAGTCTGAGGCTTGCATGACCAATTCAAGATTCTCCCATTGCTGATGGACAGTGTCTTCTTCCATTAGCTTTCCACAGTTGGAATTAGAATACTACAGCTAGTTAGAAGCTCCAGACTGCTCACCTTTAGACAAGTTGACCACCATATTTCTGATCATATAACAGTCTACCTCCACCACATTTATTTAGCGTTTCTGCTGCACTAGGGTTCCCATTATTGTGGCAATTTGGGAGGTGACATTGTTGTCATGTTCATGAATTTTTCCATTGGCCATAAGAATCGACCTGCGGTTTCCTTGAATTTCTTCCTCATGCCTTTGCAAAGCTTGTCTTATCTCTTGGAGTTCCCTGTAATCCATTTGGATAGAGCAAAAAAACAATTCACAAAGCCAAATAGAAATGTCATTGCATTCTTCATTGTCAATCCTTATCAAAGTAAGCAGATCACAAATAATCCAGGGTTGGAGCAAAGATGATTTTGAATTGTCCCAATGAGTGATACCTAAATCAAGAATGAACAAGGGAGTTCGGGGAAGCAACAAAAGGTCCAAGCAAGAACCTTCCATACACACAAACAAGAGATGGTTCATTATTTCTCAAAGCAAATCTCACTACTTCATCGCACACATCAAGATCGATTTACACTCTAAATCTTGTGTTGAGATGGTTCATGGATTTAATGGTTAATTGAATCTAAAGCTGGAATTTTTTTCATCATTGGATCATTTACAACTTGGTTAAAGTCTGGAAATCACCTATTGGGTATTCATGTAATCAGACTGGTAATTTGATTTGTGGCAAATCCACCTTTTCATGGTCAAATGATTATGGGTTGTTAATTCATGTTTTGATTAATAATTGCTCACGCATCTACATAAAGGCACTTAACCAGTCCAATTCACACTTGCAAATTTCAGCACTAAGGATTAAGGAATCAAGTCATTGTTTCTTGTAATAAATCTACCTTGCACATTGGTTAACTTTAAATCGAATTGTGAGCACAAGCTCCAATCTCATCCTAGTTTCACTTTAAAGGGCATTGGTACTCTTGAGTAAATAGGAATGTCCAACACTTAGTATCTTTCAAGCAAACTCAAGATTTGGATTATTGTTTATTGGAGCAAATCACATTTAATCTTGTTGCACATATCTAAACGATTTGCACTTTCACAGAGGATAGCTTGATTTCTAATTTTAAGTCTGGAACATAAATCATTGATCATAGAACTTCAGTCAGATAACGAACTAAGCTACACATCTCTTCTCAAATATACAATGATTAGACCTAGTTGACACTAGGGAATACCCACTAGGCTAGGATCATCCTTAGTCTAAAGCAAGAAAGGGAAAGCCACTAAGGTGATAGTGGTGGTTTGCCTAAGTTGCCCTTGAGCTCTCATCACTTGTGCTTAGGGTACTTTTGCACCAAATGAGAACCTGGATGGTAACACCTCCAATCTTCCATTCAATCACCAAGCATGTGATGTACAAATTAAGTCCAAGGGGAGAACTCCTCAATCCCCCAAAGTCTCAACAACCATAACAATGGAGAGAAAGCTCTTTTTTATAGAGGGAGTCACTTCTCTCATAAAATAAAGAATTATTTCTTGCTAACTAACTCCATGACAAGTCAAAGAAATAATAAAAAATTGTTGTTAGATCTCTCCTCAATCCATGGTTGACCATGTCACAATATGTGGACACAAGCCTCTCAAGGACAAATCACCCTCTTACAAGAATAGGAAAAAGATTACACCACGAGTCTCCAAGGCAACATGTACTACTAAGAATAGGCATGATAACTAGGTCAACATGCAAAAGGTCCACATGAAATTCACCCTCCAAGAATAGATGCATGCATAATATAAAAAAATAATCTTCAACCTCGGAGCATGTGCTCAAGGGTCCATCTAGAAAGGATCCCAAAGTGCGCCCTCTGAGGTGCATGAGAGATAAAACAACAAAATATTCCTCCTAGGGGAATGCTCCATAACCAACTTCCGAAAATAGAAAGTGGTCCCCATGCAATAAAGATGAGAGAGCACCTAGAATAGGTGCACCCTAGAAAACAATGCCATGTAATTACCTCAACCACCCAACAAATAATATAACATCTCCATGGGAAGTGCCCCTTGGGAAGAAGTGCCAAGGTGGTTAAAACTCATCAATATCATGCCAAAACGATGTGTTGTTTCCCAATACTATCAATTGATTTCCCCAAAAAATATGCACAAGAGAAAGTGCGCCCTAGGAGAACACACCAACCTCTCCAACAATAAAATAATCACGAATGCCTTAGAAACTGTGCCAAGAGAGGAGTGCTCTATCAAAATCACTAATTATCCTCCAAATAAACCGGTCCAAGTGTGAACAACTACCAAGTTAAGTATGGCAGTGAAGCAATTAACCTCCAAGGTAATCAAATGCATTAATTTAACCATTAAATGGTTAAATAACCCTCAACAAGCGTGTACAAAGGTTAAAGTTCAACTAAAACCATAGTCCAACCTCCCAATAGTCACCAATTGATTAAATTAGCATGAACATCTTTGCCAATGGGGGGGGATGTGGGGTGCTCCAACAAGTATTGTACCACGGAAAAATGATGTATCTCCTAACAAAAGAACACCATGAGAACAACACAATGACAAAATAGAAGCTCCACCTAGGTTTGAACCTAGGGTGCACCACCAAAGGACTATAACATGATAAACACCTCATCAAACCTTGGGAAAAAGATTGATGCCCAAAGATGTATGTAGTACCCCCAATCTGACTTCAACTTAGAAAAAGTACATCAACAAGAGTACTAACATCATCAAACACATTCCACCTAAGTAATGTCTAGCAAATGTTACAAAATCAAGTCATATCACCTAAGGAAATCCCATGAAAGCAAAATGCACTACCACAACACATCCATCCAATTAACCACATCAACATCATAAGAGAAGGGGACAATTGAAATGCTTACCCATCCAATCATCAAGTATGTCCCCACCACACCCCCTCGTATTGACAAACCAACATCATCACATCAACACACCATACAAAAGTCGCTAGGAAACTCCAACAATGTAATGAAACATCTACCTCCTAACACCATCATCATCTAGCCCCTTGGAGGGCTAGACCCATCATCCAAGAACAAGATGTAGCACATCCAAGATAAGCATGTATACCAAAACTACATCATAATGAGATAGCATGCTCCAAGATACCACAAGGGGTGATCAACAAGGCAAGCACATGTGAGAAGACCACCAAATCAGCAAGCACAATCATCCAAACAAGGAGAAGCGACACTCTCCCAAACCAAAGACCTCCATCAAGTAATCTGATGCCATGAAGAGAAGGGGATCCATGAAGATGAATCGCCCCAAGTCAGTTCAAAATCTCAAAGATACCAATTGCAAATCAACACAAATGTGATGAAAATCACAAAGTGGAACCTCATAAAATATGTGGTGTAATAGTCCACATAATCCTTCACAAATGTATTGTGTTTTTTGTAGGGCTAACACTAACACCATATCGATTCTGATATGTAAGTTGTTTCCACATATATAAGTCCATGGGGTTTATTGCAACAAAACTGAGAAATTTGGCACAAATGCTTAGAAAGAAGACAATAGAACACATTCATTGTACTTCTATACTAGCCTATGACACTAGCACTATCATATGCATGCATTGGATGTAGTAAAATGCTCAAATATCAATTGTTTCTTGAACTAGAGGTAAGCCTTGATCTTTTTCAAAAAAATATAATGAGAAAAAAACATGAGCCAAAAAATTTCAGATTACTATTCATCAATTTAGTGTTAGGGTTTTGATCTTTATTAATAAACTTTGAGGCTTTATTTGTATCGAGGCTCAATTTTAGGATTAGGGTTTCACACACTCCCTATAGTTGCCCCATGTGTTTCCCACCAAGCATAAGGCTTCTTAAACCCCTTGTCTATGATCACAATAGAGTCTCCAAATCTTCCAAAGCAATTGGAAAACTCTACGAAGCCCTTCTCCACCTCATCAAGGGTGGCTCTGTCCAGATATATCTTGCTCAACACAATCTTCCTCCCCTCTGAATTATCTAAAGTCCAAATGAGGTGAGAATCTGCGTGTAGCCCTGGCATTTTAAGCCACTTAGTACTATAGTACTACGGATTTAATAAGTGATCCAAACAATGTAAAGGAGTACAATTCTTCTCCCACCTACTAACAAGAATACCTTGTATGGTGGTGAACAAGATCTTTGTTGATGTTCCATATTCAAGACACTCATTCTGCGGATGGAGTTGGAGAGGGAGCAACACCAATGTGACATTCGTCCCTTTCCATTGACCATTACCAATAGCCCTTGGCGATTGAGTCGTTCTTTCTTTGATATGAATGACAAAGGACGTTAACGTTGGAGAATCACACAATCCATGAAAAAGTTACAGAGTTTAATGCACCAAACTCATGCAAATCTAGCGAAATGACGGTTTTCTCCTTGCCTGCGAACTCTTTGAGGGAAAACAATGATAAAATAATGAACAGAGGAAGAGGCCAGACACATTTTTAAGGATTTTTAAGCACCAAAAAGCACCTTTCGCACCACTCGTGTCCAATGCATCTAGATATGAAATGGTCAAGCACTGAACATGCTCCAAGAAATGTCCATCACAACAAACATGTATCATAGCATGTCTAACACAAGGGCACATTATCTCCATGCGGCCAACACGCATCCTTTGATCCTAGGTGGATGTGTTCAATACCTTAAACGAAAAGTGAAAAACCCCGAGAGCTAGAGAATAGGTACTCAAAACTAATACAGATACAAAACCCCTGTCAAACATAAAATGCAAACATGAAGGCACATCAGAGCTAGAAACAAAATGAGGGGAGGAAGAAAAGGGCAGCCATTGACCACAGAAAAGGGGTTCATATACTGTCTCATAATATCATCTAGATATCAATGAGGGGACAAGGATGTGTGATCCTAGGAGACCATTGACCCTTCACTGCAACTCTCCTAACACGTGAAACTGTCAAGAAGAACCTAGTGATGAAACTCTAAATACTCAAGATGGTGAAGGGATGAGCAACCCAATTATGTTGTGAAGCCTCCTCCATGCCTAGTGGAAACCAATCTGCCAGCTGCAACTCTAGAGGAGGTGTGGGGTCTCACTGATCTGGAAGTTGAAGTCGCATAAGACTTTCCACGTTTGCTGCCACAATTGAGGGAAAGAACGAAGTGATCACATCCTTATTTTGATTGCTTGAAAAAGTTGCTAGTGACAAAGGAATCATATTGAGTATTAGTCAAATGCACTTACTGACATCAAGACTGACATGAAACATGTAATGTATTTTTACATAACCTCATTGTTTTTATGTTGCAATTCACAAACAAGCAATGTTTAGCTCTTAGGTCTAATTTGTTTCTATAGGTAAAAAGGCATTACTACGCAACATGATATTACATACTTGTGATGTCATGCAACAAATATATAGAGGCTCTCATGATTTCATACCTTTTATTCTCTCATTTCATCTGATTGTAAATAAAAATGTATCTGTGATGCTCTACGATTGATTTGGTAAGTAAGCAAAACGAATTGTTCCACTCCCGAGTGGGACTTCCATACCAAACTATACAGTGACCAGAAGATATGCAACATAGTGAAATGACAATGATCAAAGATCAAGGTTACAAATAGGCCTTTCTGTGAAATAGAGGAAGGGTTACAGCAAGGTGTAAAATGTGAATCGTTATCAAGTAGTGAACATGTGAGATTGAGGTTGACAATATAATCTTTCCTAGAATAAAAAAAAAAAGTAAAGATAGGAAATATCAAATTTGGCATCACAGAACCAACAAAATCACAAAAAGATTAAAGGCATACCAAGGAGGATGAATCCGAACTAAATTTCCAACATCTATCTCAAGATTGCCACTTGTCCGTGAACTGAAAATGATTGTTAAAAGATTACTTGCTCTATTCTCCATGGTTGAGGAAGGCATTGAAATGCTTTGACTGCTCTGTAAGAAATGGATAAGCTCATTAGTTATACTGATATTTGGGTCCATGAGCATGCATAAACATCCATATTAATGTGAAGAAGGTTATTTCATATCTTTTTAAATGTTTTGTTCGACTTGCAAACAACAATGCAACATGCTCACCGGTAGTCAATGCATGCTAGCTTACAGTCAAAAGTACTATGAATTAAACTCACACTCAATCTCTAGTGCTAATTTACTTTATATTTGCCACTTATGTGTGCATTATACGTATCTTTGAAGAGACAATCCCACATGATGAAAGACCACATGGCACAAGCCAGTCAAATCCTATGAAATTGTTTCAAATGGGCTTTTATTCCAACACTCATCCTGCTAGTCCAAATGGCCTGTGCGTGTGAACATAGATCTGAAATGTTTCAAATCTGAATGGCCTGTGTAAAACAAATCTGAAGGTATTGGGCCTTCAAGAAAACTCGATTCAGAGAAAAAAGACACTTAATCCAAACTACGGACGGATAGACTCATGGTATGAAACCTGGTATTCAGTCTGTGATACCAAAAAAATGGTACGGAAATAATAGGTGGCATGAGAAGCCAAAAAGGATTTCAAACAGTTTGTGGACGAACACTAGACACGTAGAGAAAATAGGAGGCATGCATTAAGATTCAGGATCCCAGAATGAATGTACATTGAGATTAAAGACCCTTATTGAAGGGTCATCCTCTTACATGATTGAAGAAATAAGTACAACAAACTTTTATAGAACACTTAGAAACATAGATAACAATAATATGATCAAACCCATGTACGTGTCTAATAATATAAAAAACATGTAATAACTAAAATAAAATGCTCTGAGGTGTCTAAAAGCACATAACCAATAGACAAGGATGGTGCATCAACTTATATCGAAACAATGCAAAGAGAGGATGTGATTAACATAAAAATTAAAAAGTAAGACAATATATAAGCACTGACTTCTGTGTACAAAGTAATGATTGGACGCCCAATGCAGTGAAACTACAAAGGATGTAACTATTATGCCAAAAGAAGGCATCCATTAGAGACTGAATGACTAGAGAACTCTCTTGCTAATAAAGAGCAAAATAGATGCCAAGAGTGAGAGAATAGAAAACAGAATAAATGTTCCAGACTTCACAACCAAACAAGGGGCATTCTTGAGGATAAATTGGGCTGCGCAATAACGGAAAGTTTCAAATGTCAATAATGAGGGCATTAGAGCAAAGAATGTATACAAAATCAGGTTCAGCATACAAATTTATGCCCATAGTTTAGTGAAGAGTTCCAGGACTGTATGTACGATTGAAACAAACTCACTCGAAACACCATTCCATGTGCGCCCATATTAATGCATTAAAGATTGAACACATGTGGATTATAAATATTTAAATTGAATGTTTTCTAACTGGAGAAAAAATGACATAAATGCACCATAGGCACCCTTTTTCATTTTCTGAGGATAGATAAATAATTATTAAGATCTTTGTATTTTCTATTTATATGTTACAACCCTACTAATATCAAATACAAACTTGGAATGGCACAACTTGGACCTTATGAACCAAAATTAGAACTTTTTTGTTGTAGAATCAAAGACCAGCAATTGTTTTTTGTGCTATATACTGTTAGTTTATTTTGAGAATTCGGTCAACAGAAATGCCATCTAATAATTGTTGATATGCAAAAGCTATTCTTTCTTTGAAAACACACAACATTTTAAATTGACAGTGGAAATCCTTACCTCGGTTGCCCTTTCCACAATACACTTACATATGGTGAGTTTTGCTTCAAAGCTTTTCATAATTATCCGTACATCCATGCATTTTATTTCATCTGAGAAGCAACGGAACTACGAATTCTTAAATTGAGAGGATACAAGTCATGACACATACAAAGCTTTTTAGTGTTGGCTTCCAGCAGAATCGTCTTTGTTACATCTCATATTTGCATCAATAGCTATGAATAACACTCACCAAAGAACTTGTGAAATGATCCATAACAAAAATATTACCCTGTTTTTTTCCTCCTAAATGTAAGCTATTCATAAATTGCAAGCGTTGTTGTTTCTCATGCTGTAGCAATTCCTGCAGCCGATTGAAAAATCCGAACCTGGAGAGAATTTCAAATATAATTTGATCAGCAAACAAACTGTTGCAAATAGGAATGCTTAATAACGGGCCACAAATGAAAGATTCTTGACATCTAGTGAGAATACCTGATAAGTGAAAGTACAATCATGAAACACACGAACGATCACAAGATAAGGTGCTTACGGGGATCCTTTACACCCAATAAAGAAACTATTGTTTTCAGCATCTGGAGCTGCACTTAAGGCTTCTCGAAAGCGATCTGTCATTGTCTGTGCCTTACCCATTGGGCAAGGGGGAACTACATCCAAACCATTATTTTCCTGTAAAAGGAAAGCAATGTTTTAATCCAGTTAACTCATGACGACAGATAGCATCTATTTCTAAAATTTAATCATGGACCTTTGCAAAATGCCTGGTGAAATTTCTGAATACAGAAGATTCTTGCATCATGTCCATTAAAGATTAGAATAGTTTCAAATGAGTATTTACATGGTAATACAGACACTATTTACAATGTGTATTTAGCCATTACAGAAAGGATTCTATCTTTTAGGATCAGAGCACTTACATCATCCCTGCCCACCTCACCATTGTCAAAGGAATAGAGAATATCATCATTGGCTGACGTTAATCTATTAGAGGACAAAGATAAAGATTTTTTTCCACTGGTCACCATCCTTTTGTCTGTCCTTTTGTGGATTCCTCTTGACTGTCAATATCCAAGTTAAATATTGATAAACATTTTACTTAAAAATGAGAAAAATCTATTAGAATAATAAGGAAAGAACCAAACCTTGTAGGACAAACTGGGAGGCAAAAGCCCTTGTACCCTCTCCACCATGGGAAGTTTTTTACTATCCTGTGCTGAACTATCCGATTGAATGAGTTCATCAAAGCGTTGTGCCAATGATACCTTCCCACTACTGTCATCAACTAGAGTTGAAGGCCCTTTTCCAAAGAATGATGGCTTCACTGGACGTATAGAAAACTTGAATCTCCGCTTTGTCGGATTACCTGCAGACAAAATTAATTTTAATATTTAATGGATATAAAATATATAGCTGAGCAATAAATGCATATAGCTTTTCAGCACTAAGCAGAATTCAAACACAAATATTTATATTCAAAATACAAGTCATGAAGAGAAGATGCTTTCTTAGACTTACCTTCCTGTGGTGTCTCTAAGGAACAAATTCACATTACATGAGTAATGTTATCACAGGATTTGTACTTGTGCAAAGCCCTCCACAAGATCTCAATCTTGTGTAACAATCGGAAGTTTCTACCACTGTCACCTAAGTAGATACTTCCCTCATTTTAGTGATGGAAGAAGGTCCAACACAAGGGAGGTGTCCCTGGTGACCTCAAGGGATCAAATAGCAAGATTAGCCGAGCCTACAGCACCCTATCTTAGTCACCTGAATGTTAGATCTAGGTCTTAGGAGAGGTAACGAAGGTAACGAGGTAATTGGTTCACCTACATGAGACAATAAACAATCCAAATCATTATATAGACAATTACCAAAATATATAGCTTATTAATGACCTCTTAGATACTTGATAATCAATAAATTCAATGGCTGGTGCAAAATTACAGCAGTAAGACAATGTATAACAGCAATTAATGTTTTGCAACAGCAATAGGAAAAAGTACTCGGAAATATGGCAATCGAGCATGAAAATTAAGTCTTCAATATGTACAACAATAATATCCAATTGCTAAACTATGATTCTGAGTATGCAGCAATTAAAGTAAACCATAGTGGCTGTAGCAAACTTTTATAACAGCAGCAATAAATATCATTAGTTTGCTAGGGTTAGAGTTAGTAGGGTTAGTCAAATCGCTTTAGGAGAGGGATTACTAGTTCTAAAAGTGTTTTCACCACAAGGAGAGCTTTAGACTAGTGTCATTGTCTTTTCTAGGGCAAATGGAGTCAAGCATGCAATGATGCAACACCTTGAAGATTGAACTAGATGATAAAGAAGAATGAGGTTCAAACCCTAAGGTGCAAAGCCTCTTCGGCCTTTGGACTAAACCTTCAAGAAAACGATTTCTCAGGTGTAAAGCCTCTTGGGCCCTAGATGTTGTTTTCCCCCTTCTAGATGACCTAGGTCAAGGATCAACTGACTAAGATCAAAACCTCAAGGTGCAAAGCCTCTTTGGCCTTAAACCTTTGAATCTTATCAAGAGACTAGGTCTCCTAATGCCTTCACCAATCTTGGACAAGCAAAAGTATTAAAGGAGAGAAATATTTATGTCTCCTTCCTAGGGTTTTACTAGGACAAAGTAACATGCAATAAGATAGCAATTAACAATTATACCATGAGCAAACTTATCCACTTAAAGCAAATCGCATACCTATCCAAGTCGTTATGCCAAGAAAAAACCTGGTTGCAACCAAAGATCATCCAAGAAAGTGAAATGCATCCACAACAATCATCCTCCAAGAGGTGCATACTAGATCCAAGAGCTAGAAAGAGTAGAGAAAACCTGTTTAGAGCTCTCCCACACAAGTGTGTGGAGAGAAGTGATGATGAAAATGAAATGGAGCGCCAGCCTTATTTATAAGGGAAATCCTAGCGCTCAATTTGTCCCAAAAGTCAAAAGTCATGTCTACAAGTGGGGCTGACCCTTCAAGTTAGCCTTTACAAATGTCAAAAAAATAATACATAAATGGTCACACGTGTCATGACGTCATGCCTCCAATGGGCTAGGAGGGCCTCTCCAAGACCATGTGTCATAGTCTGAGGTGCAAGAGTGTTAGAAGACTGCTATGCTACATCTCAAGTCATCACTGGCATCCATGTGGTAGCAATCCCCATCATCTCTGTCAAACCCTAGCATGACGTCATCATCTAAATGCCCAACGTCCAAGGTGCAAGGGGTGGCATCCAAAGTGGAGAAGGTTGTATATCGTCTCTGTGTGTCCTTCGATCATCTTCTGTGCAACATCCTCCTTCCAATGCAAGATAGTCTCTGGGGTGTAGATCCCAAGGTGTAGGCCTCCTACCCATCTCAGTGCCACCATGACCATCTCTATCAAAATCAAGCCCATATGTCCATCGTCTAAGGTCCAGAAGATGTGAGAGCCAATGTATGTATGTGTCAAGTCACTGGTGACTCAATGCTCGGCATCACATGTGCCATATCCTACAACAGAGGCACAACGTCCTAGGTGAAATCATGGGTCATCCTTCAAGAACCATGTCAAGGGCATCCAAATCAAAACAGAATATGAAATCAAGTAAAGCCAATGTTCATAAGATATACCAGTCCTTGAATCATGCAAAGTAAATTGTCATTTGAGATATAAGCCACATGAATAATTTACATCAAGTATCCCCTTCAAATTTCACACTAGCTCAAGACTTTATGTACCTTGGCAAGTTTGAATATGGGAGGACCTTCATCTGACCTTACTAGGTGTGCCAACCAAAACAATGAAAGAAAAGACCAAGTAGAGGGATATGTCCCAACCCCCGGGGGAAGCAGTGAAAGAAAGAACCCTTCAGAGTAAGTGTGATAGTGGTACGTGTTGGGTTGGCTTCATGGCTTATGGTGTCATTGAGTCCATTTCTATGAGCGCCTTTGCGAAGGTTGCGCTTGCTCTTGAGTTACCACTTTCTAAGCGCTACATTTTTCCAAACCCCTTAATCTGCCTTTTTATTTGTCCTCTTATCATATTCGCAAGTCCCCTTTATAAGATTTCAAGCTATAGCATCACTGCTTTGGGATTGGGGCGAACACGGAAAGGGTAGAACTCAAGTTTGGACTGGCTTTTGAGAGTCCTTTGCTACTTTTCCTTTCTTTCTTTAGCATTATTCTTTCTTTATTCTTCTTTTGCTTAGGAGTTGCAATCAACCTTTAGGTCTTCAGCCCCTCTTCTCATGAGAGAATGGACCATGACCTATTACCGAAGTTTAGTGCACTGTGACATGCTCCAGGATGGAAAGCGTTAAGTATGGTGGGGAAACAAAATGTTACCCTCCCGAGGGACCCCCAGTAGTAACCCTTTTCCCTAGGAGATGACAACACGATACTAGTGCACAGATGTTGGCCACCAAGGTGAAACAAGGAAACAAACATAACTTCTTGAGCTAGTGATCCATTATCCAACTTCAACCAATGATCCTCATTCACATGCCTAGTAAATTAAGCACAACACCTCATATAACAAAAGGACTAACATACCTCATGGTGACGTTGGCTTACCATCTCCCATACATTGAGTCAACTGGATGTGATGAGCTTGACTGATCTAGAGTAAAAGAGGCAATCTAAGGGGGGTTGTTGGGTTGCTATATGTGGACATGTTGATCATCATCATGGTTGGGATCATTGTCTTCATTGCAATACCATGAGACATGATCTCATCTATTGAGACTGAGACTGAGTACCTTTTCCAGTTATTCTTGCGATAGCATTATCTCCAAACATCACACTACCTTCGTTAACTTCTTTCAAAGTGAGAAACTTGCTCGTGTCACCTATCATGTGGCTTGAGCATCCACTGTCAACGTATCATTGGTTTCCTTTGTTTTGAGCATGAAGGGCAATTTATACAAGCATAGATTCCTCGTTCTTCTGTTTTTCTTGCTCTTGCTTCCTTTTCCAAACTCTTGTGAGTTCTTTCTTTTGTTTAGCAAGGGAATCCACTTTCTTGTTTTGTCTAGAAGTTCGAAATGGGTCACTCCACAAAAACGTGCTATATGATCATAGTTGTTGCACTTATAACATAAAATATTGTAATCAAATAATGGAGCAAACAAATTATAGTTTCTATTTGAGAACCCATGAGTACTTCTAATTTTGTTCCATACATAATTATTTCTTTCATGTGCTCTACAATCTATTGCTTTATGACCAAAGTGATTGCAAAAAAAACAATAACCAAGGAAAGAGTTTTGGTACCAAGTTGTGTGAGATCATCTTGGTGGGAAAGATTTTTTGAATATGTCCTTGTACTTGGGAGGAGTGTCAATTTTCTGCGGAATATCATTCTATCTCTTCCAGTTGTCTTCATCACTGATGGAGCTTTTGAGTACATCATCATAGCTTTTAGAATTTCCTTCGTTTACTTTCTTTGATAACTTTGTAGATTTTGAATCTTCTTTGGTGGTCATCTGACTCTTATCATAGCCAAAGCCAGTTTTAATGAGTAGTGACCTTTGCCATTTTATGATATCATCTAAGATTTCAACGCTCTTTTCAAACTTCAAGCTTGTATTCAACTGAGCAATCGACATCTCCAATTCCTTTCTTAAGGAAACAATTTCAACTTCCAACTTCTCACAATTTTTTTCCTTTTCCTTTTCCTTCAACTGGATTCTCACCACGTCATTTGTCCTTTTGGCCTCTTCTAGTTGAATCTTTAAGTTGATAATAGTCTTCTTTATTTCTCCATGGCTTTGTGACATTTTTTCTTTTGCATCACAATCCTCCTCTTCATATTTTTGCAGCTACTCCTTTTGTTTCAAATTATTTTTCTTAAGCTTCTTTATTTTGCTTAAAGCACAAATGAGTTCTTCAAGATCCACTTCCGCATAAATTTCGGCATTTTGTTCGTCTTCTGAATCCATCATTTATTTCCCTTTGTATTCATTTTCCAAAGTTTCTATTAGTTTTTTTGGGGGGGTGGGGGTAGCTCGAATAGGTACTTCTGCATTGGTGCTGCCTAGCATGTGGAAGTGTCCTAGCGACACTCTCTAGATAGTAACTTTATAAAGTGTTCTTATAAAGTGCCTTTTATATTTAATGACTTAAAGTGACTTTTTATAAGGTTGAGGGACTTAAGTGATTTAAGCCATATGAACGAGAGATTAAGTCACAATCGTCGATCTTGGGAAGGCAAGATCTAATCTTGACCGTTGAGATCTTAGGGTTAGGGATTTGGTCATTAAGAGATTATAAAAACAGATCTAAGGAGAGTGAGAGGCACACATCGAATGAGAGAACACTTGGAGAGTTGAAGAGAGGAAGAGTTTGCAACAAGAGAGGAAGAGTTTGCAAATCCCAAAGAAGGGAAGAGGCACAAATCCCAAGATAACATGGGAATAGAAATCGAGGTGAAGATCAACATTGGCACAAAAATCAAGATAGATTACTTGTTGTTCATACAACAACGTATTATCAATTTATATAGTCGTTCATGTGAGGGTTTGTTGGACCGTACAGGTTGCATTTATCTCTGGTTGTCGGGTCGTACAAGCCATACTCCATTTAGTACAATTGGGCACGAATTTCGAGGCAGATCTTGAAGGTGGGAATGTCATACAGGCCATACATCAATTTTTTAGCACAATCTTCAATGTTGGTATAGATTTCTAAATGTTGTAATAATTGTTGTAAAATTTCTCAGTTCTTCTTTGTGGGTAGAATAATAAATTTTCTCTCGTTTATTGGTTTTCCCTTTAGGGTTTTTCCAGGGGCATTGCCCAAAAATATCTGTGTTCAAATGTGAGTGTTGTTTATGGTTTCGTTGTGCATTTTCAATGATTAAATCCAGTGTATTTCCATTCATAAGTTTCAGATTTGGAACATTTTATTTTCCGTGCAAATAATCTACATGAAGTAAATTTATTGGAAGTGGAAATCGTTTCTGCGTTTAGCAAAAATCAACATGGTATCAGAGTTGGGACTCTGAAGAGTGGCACTAAAGACTTTGACACAAGGATTTCCAGGGATTGCAGGGGTTCTACTCGGAAAAAGGAAGGGAAAAGTATTGTTGGTCAGTTGGACGAGGATGGCTATCGGATTGAGGTTTGAGAACAGGTTAGACTAGGCTACAAATTTTAGCCCATGGAAAGAGCGAATTGCATTGTTGTTGGAGAAAAACGAAATTTGGGACATTATGGAGAAAACTCGGGTTATTCCCACAGATACAATGCTTTTGGCGGCCTACAAAAAGAAAAATGTGAAATCCAAAAGGATGCTCTTGGATGTCGTGAAGGACCACATGTGTCTCGAAAGAAAAATACCTATGAGACGTGGGAGGCTCTGACTAAGCTTTATCAAAGTGGAAACCAAAACAGGAAGATGGTGCTAAGGGAGAAACTCAGGAGCACCAAGATGTCCAAGACTGACACAGTGGCATCATATCTCACCGGGATATCACATGTCCATGAAGAGTTAACGGTTGTTGCAGAGGAAGTCAAGGATGATGAACTTGTGAGGATAGCTCTGAATGGGTTCTCAGAGAAGTGGACTATGTTCGTGAAGGGAGTTGTAGCACAAGAACATCTTCCTGACTAGCAGAGGTTGTGGGATGACTTCTCTCAAGAGGAGACTCCGGAGGAGGCTCTTCAAGGCAGTCAGGCTAAGGGTGATGAAGACGAGGAGAATGTTGCTCTTCATGCAAAGAATAGTAGGGGAGATGGAAAAAAGGACATGAGCAAAGTGAAATGTTTTGCATGTCATAAGACTACCCACTATACAAGCCAAAGTCCAAACAAGAAGGGAAATAAAGAGACACAAGTAGCAGCATCAGCATCAACTAAGATCAATGATTTTGTTGAAAAGTTCAAGAAGGAATTTTCTCTTATGTCTTGTCTTTCAGGTAATGGTGGTGCAGCGTTTGGGGACATTGGAGAATGAGTTGTGGACAGTGGCTCATCTCGCCATATGACGGGAATGAGGTCGATGTTCCTTAGTGTTTCAAAGACAGACTCGGACTACCATGTGGGTTGTGGGACTAGTACCATGCATGCAGTGAAGGGGGTTGGATGTGTGAGATTCCAACTAGAGTCAGGAAGATCTCTAGAGGTGGCAGAGGTGTTGTTAGTTCCAGAGTTGAAGGTAAGCTTGCTCTCAGTATCAGCTTTGGAGGATGAGGGATATGGAGTTGTGTTCTAGTGTGAACATGTGTTCATATATTCAGAGGGAGCCACCCTGGAAGTAGCAGCAATGCTTGGTGTCAAACAGGGGAGGTTATACAGGTTGTTGGGACAGCTTGTGTGTGAGTCCAAGGGGACCTTAGATTCAAGATCAGTGTCAGTGACAGGTGGTTGTGAGGCTACTTCCGATACTGTCAGGAGTCTCAGTTGGTATGAGATGGGACGGTTGGATGCTCAGGAGTGTGAAGAGACTCCTAAGAGCATGGTGAGGAGGAAGAGGTCTTCGGCACAGGATCCAGAGGGAGCATCTACAGCAACAAATGGAGTGATGGGGTCAAAGACAAATCCAGGTGGAAGTTCCAGAAGTACCTTCCTCGCTAAGAGGGAGTGTTAGTTTTTTTTCGGGGGGTAGCTCGGACAGGTACATCTGCATTGGCGGTGCCTAGCATGTGGAAGTGTCTGAGCGACTCTCTAAATAGTAACTTTATAAAATGTTTTTATAAAGTGTCTTTTATAATTGATGACTTAAAGTGAATTTTTATAAAGTTGACTGACTTAAGTGATTTAAGTCATCTCAACGAGAGATTAAGTCATAACCGTCAATCTTGGGAACGCAATGTTGATTTTTCTATATGAGATAATATTGTATATGAATATATTATTACAAAAATGAGTGTTCCATATATAGAGAACATATGGTGACCATCCATGAAAGGATGCATCCCTTGAATAACAAATAACTACTTACTTATTATATTTATTTATACTTTGTAAAATATCATGTCATATATTATATATATATATATATATCTGGAAGAATGTCTTCCCGATGTTGTCCAAACATCAACACTCCCTCACAACGAGGGAGACATTCTTCATCATGCCAAAGCTTGTCTCTGAAGTATACAAACTTCACTGTAGACTCATGACACCTGTCAGTCTTGGGAGATGTCTCTCTCGCACATGAACCGAGGGAAAACTCCTTCTGCGGTCTCCCTCTGAGCCAATTGACTCTCTCTCAGATTAGGCTCACTCTAGGTCCGCATGTGATAGCATCTAACATCTTTAAGTCTTTATCATTCCAAATCAAATCACCATGACTAAGGACAAAGATCACACCAAGGCCATTTACCACAGGTACACCCCTGTGAGTGAATGTCATCCCAATGCTATTTGAGACACGAAAAGCACCTCAAGCACCTCGAGTCCATATCACTCCTTGTCATGATCAAGGAAGGACTATGCTTGGGCCCATTTATCACAAGTACACCCTTGTGATAAATGTATCCTATCTCCATTGGTCTACAGCCCAATCTAGAAGAAGGTTCGCCCGACGCTTAGTAGGACCATTCACTTGTGATTATACACGTCATGTAGTTGATATCCACAAGACTTGAGCTAGCTCATCCTACAAGGGGTGGCCAATCCCTTGGGGATAATCAAGCTAAGTCATCTTGGACCATACTTGACATATCGAGGTTCCCTCATGAAACCAATGTCTCAGCTCACTCATGAATTGTGTCCATACTAGACATCTCATGGTTCCCTCATGGAATACATGTCTAAGACATATCAAGGCTCCCTCATGGAAACAATGTCTTCTCTAGGACACATCAAGGTTCCCTCATGGAACCAATGTCCCCCAAGACATATCGAGGTTTCCTCATGAAACCAATGTCTTGGTTCCTTCATCTGACCATTTGAGGCACGTCAGGATGAAGTCCACATTCCCCCCTACTAGTCCACACAAGACCCTCTAGGGAGAATGTCTCTCGCTTGTTGCATCAAACATCAACGCTCCCTCTTAACAAGGAAGGTATCTTTCCATGATGTCTTCATCTAGTAGTCCACTGACTACTCTACAATCAACTAGTAGCACACAGCTACTACCATACGATCGGTAGCTCAAATCATTTGTCACAGTCTCTATGATCAAGCAGTAGCACACAGCTACTTCCAAGCGATCTGGTAGTCTCCATGTCAATCGGCTAATAGCACACAACGACTACAATGCCATCTAATAGAACACCACTGTGTTGATCCATAGTAGTACACAACTATTGTACAGTGGTACACAACCACTACTAGTAGCACAAAGCTATTGTCCAGTGACACACAGTCACTGCCAATGGTACACAACCACTGTAGTAGCACACGGCTACTGTCCAGAGACATAGTCCCTACCAGTGATACACAACCACCGTAGTAGCACACAACTACTGTCCAGAGACACACAGTCTTCGCCATAGTCTCACGACTACGCATTTGTCCCGCAGTTGTCATGCAATCAACGGAAGTGTCACATGACTACAAGGACCATTCTTCCTGATCAGATCACAATCTGTGCCACAAGTAGGGTCGACTTTTACAAGCACACATATTCTTTTCTAGAATATTTTTTTTCGAATATATACATTAGGAAGACCGATCATAGTTACAAAATTCAACAGACAAGATCTAATCTTGACCAATGAGATCTTAGGGTTAGGGATTTGGGCATTAAGAGATTATAAATTTGGTCCTTAAGAGACTATAAAAGCAGATCTAAGGAGAGTGAGAGGCACACATTGAATGAGAGAACATTTGGAGAGTTGAAGCAAGGAAAAGTTTGCAGCAAGAGGGGAAATGGGGGCAAATCCCAATGGAATAGGCACAAATCCCAAGGGCACAGAAATCGAGGTGAGGATCAACATTGGCATAGGAATCAAGATAAATTTCTTGTTGTCCATACAACAGCATATTATCAGTCTGTACAGCTGCTCGTGTGAGGGTTTGTTGGATCATATAGGTCGCATTTATCTATGGTTGTTGGGTCATACCGGTTGTACTCTGTTTAGTACAGTTGGGCATGGATTTCGAGGCATATCTTAAAGGTGGGACGGTTGTACAAGCCATACATCAATTTCTGAGCACGATTTTCAATGCTGGTACAGATTTCTAAATGTTGTAATAATTGTTGTAAAAATTCTAAGTTC
>ML784821.1:366358-380628 GCA_009831015.1 Picea engelmannii
AAAAAAATGAGAAAGAAAAGACAGAAACCGTAGACCAGATTTGTCGAAGTGAAGATCCTCCTTTGCTGAAATTTGCCTCATCAATCCTCTTGGCAAGAGTGCTCACTCACTAATGCCAACACCATGATGACAAAATAAGATGTGTGGTGCCTCCTCACATTGCCTCCCCTTTTATAGAGTCTTAAAGTGAGTTTAGAAGCCCCTAACTAAACTCAACATTAAATTAGAATTGTTTATTCCTCCAAGTGGATGCAAAGCCCCAACACCAACAATTCCAAGCCCCAGCTCTATATAAAAGGGGGGGGGTTTGACAAAATAAAAATGCAATGTGAGCGCCAACAGAGATTCCCACATGCCCAACACCAAGGCCAATGTGAGAATACCTCCCCAATGCTACAAAAATAACAACAAGATCATAGAGACTTCGGCCAAGATGACCCCATTGGTTGGTGGAGGATGCATAGACTTACTTCTAGGAAAGTAGATAAGTGAGTTCTAGTGCACAATGCCCTATGTCTTGTGCACAGGTAGACACCAAAGTATGAGAAGGGACTAGCAACAAAATTAGATGCAGATCCAAAGGAGGATGCACACATAGATGAGGAGGATGAACAAGATGAGCTGCAGCATGGTTTGGTTGGTGTGACATTAGTTACTCATCAGCATGACTTTGACTCGGATAGTGACACTCCCATTGACAGTCCTAATGCCTTCATCTAGCAAATGGATGTAGAGGACCAGTCAATGGCATTGACTCCTTGATGCTCGTTTGATCTTGATTTCTTTTAGCTACTTTTAGTTTTCGATGTTCATTATCCATTGTTAATTTTCAGTTTTAACTTTTGACTCAAGATACTAATGATCGAGTCCTTGACTTGTTACTCTTTACTATTTTGGAGTAATTTTAATTTACTATTTCAAGCTTCAATATCTCCTATTTAGTATTTAAATTTTACTTAGTACTATTTAGAATTATGTATCCGAATCAATGTATTTCATTTTCTTATAAGTTATAAATTTAAAATTTGATGTGCATGTATCATTGATTTACAGTGAAATATCAATATGATATAACAATGGTGATTGATAAATCGTGTTTGTATTATTTACGAATTTGAATTTAATATCTGCATTGCACAATGATGAATTTACATGGGATGAATTGTTATAGTTGGGATTTTCATTTTTTTATAATTTTAGAGACAAGGCTCCTTATGCTAGGGACCCTGACATCCCCCCCTCCCCCATGAATTTCCCTAAAATTAGCAGGTTGTCTCCACATGTTCCCAATATGCATTTCCCCGCTCCTTTTTCCCGGAAACTTGGGGGAACATTGCCAAAAACTCTTTTGGATCAACAAAACGCAAGTCTGAAAAAAATCAGTAAGAAAGCCCTAATGTTGGGCTTTAATTCTATGGGCAAGGTCTCAAAATCACCACATGAAAAGATAGTCTTAAACAGCCAAAAATGAAGCACCCTTCTCCAGCAAATAGTGTCCCCAAAAAATGGCCTCAACTCCATAAGTGAGGCACAATCTTCCATTATAAATTCTGATATAGACAAGAGAAAACCCTAAAACCTGCAATAACCGGAAACGATAACAGCCCTAGGGAAGCGCTCTCCACTGAAAAAGGTAAAAGAGGATCACACCCGCTCTGACAGCATGTTAAGATCCACAAGAGAGAGAAATAGAGGATGGATCAAATAGATCCACAAACAAACCCTACAACCTACAATAAGAGAGAGAGAGAGAGGGGCTCTGAATAAACCTTTGAATAAGAGCACTACAGTTGTAGCAGAGGTGTGCAAATAGAGAGATATACCAAACACAAGTGTAATGACAAGCTTCAAGAGAGAACAGAAAATGGGGACGCCCCTAGGCTGAAAGTATCAATCACTAATGAATGAATATGATATTACAAATGACTCATGATATGTGTATTTATACACAACTTATGAGGTGGAGCACCTTCCCCCATAAGTGGGTTATGGGCCCACATAAATGTCTAGGTCCACCTTGGCCACCTAGAATAATATAAAATAAAGTTCACTGGGTCGACTATTAAATCATAGGGTGCTTAGCCATAATAGCAAATAACCACAAGTGAAGATTACCATCATTTCAAAAACAGAGAACCGGCCATAAGATAGATAAGCAGTTTGATGATCTTCACAAGATAAGTAGGCCACCTTCACTACTTTAATTCTCTACTTTGTTGGTTTCCACAAATGAGCCAAGGTTAGTATAGGAGACACTGAGTTGCAAAGACGAAGATAAATAGCAAGATGCATTGGAAGAAAAAAACAAGTTGTTGAACAAGAATGAAGCATGGCAATTGGTGAATCTTCCTAAAGGACAGAAATTTGTTTTTTGCATTCGTGTTGTAAATTAATTCTGGGGGATTCAGATTAAATGTGATAAAAAATAAAAAGATTTTTCTAAGTTAGAGATACACTAAGGAGATTTTTAAAAGGCTCAAATTGCAAGTCGTAGAGGAGACTGCTAGAAGTTTGTATTAAACTGTGAAGGTTGATAAATCCAAAGGCATATCTTAAGTGGAAAGAAACGAAAAAGGAATTGTATCAAAGTGCAATGGGAAACTTGATGTACTCCATGGTTTATACAAGGTCCAACATCTCAGAAGTAGTTGTCAAATTTTCAGGGCAATAAATGCATTCAATTTCAGATCTGAAAATTACTTCCAAGTGTCCTCAAACAGTGAACTAGGGTTGTTATCACTAAATAAATTTACACTGAAATTATGACAAAAAAATTATAGCAAAAGCACAAAACGATCAGAGAGAAAAACATCCACGAACAAGAGAAACAAATTTTTGTTCTGTAAATTTTATGATTGAGAAATTCAGAGGACAACAAATGTCCTCCCAGCAAATTACAACTTCAACAAATTTTCGAAAAAACCCTTCCAACTTGCAAACCTATTCTATGGCCCTGCTGATGTCACCCTGTTGTACAGTTGTTGACGTCACCCTGCTATACGATCTTGCTTGATCAGTTGTACCCACACATATGCGGCATGTCCGTACTCACACATGCAGTCTGTTTTCCCTCACACGTACGGCATGTTCGTACCACACATGCGGCTTGTCCTTCCTGACACGTGCGGCCTCCTCCTTGGCTGGAAAAATCAGAAAAAATAAAGTCCAGAAACCCTAGGCCAGATTTGTCAAAGTGAAGAATTTCTCTTTGCTGAAATTTGTCTCCCAATCTCCTTGGCACAAGTGCTAACTCACTTATGCCAACTCCATAATGTCACAATGAGATGTGATAAATGTCTCCTCACATTGCCTCTCTTTTTATAGGGGTCTAATAAGTGAGTTTAGAAACCCCTTCTAAACTCAACATTAAATTACAATTGGTTATTCCTCCATGTGGGTGTGAAGCCCCAACATGTGGGTGTGAAACCCCAACACAAGCCCCAACTCTAGACAAGAGGGGTTTTCTCAATGCCACATGTTGAAATACATCTTATTTCAGTATACCACTTAGACTAAATTAGATTTCAGCCTCCTATAAATATCTAACAGCCATACCACTGTTGTTTATGAGCTGAAATACTATTAACCAAGTTCTRAAATAAAATAGCAGCAGAAATAAATTATATATCAGCAAAAATCTGTGCAATACCACTTGAAAAATACACAGAAAATTAGGGACAGATTTGAGGATAAAATGCTCTTTATTCTGCTCAAGGAAAATCTGAGTTTATACAACAGCAATAAGCAACAGCATTACAACACAGAATATCTCTTATTTCAGCAAGTCATCCTTCAATACAAACTGTACCAGACTGTAACTAGGGCAGATTGCCTCAACTATACGACCAGTACGGCCCAGAACAGCTAGTAAACCTCCACAAACAATCACAGAAATTTATAGAAACTTGTGCCAAGAGAATCGGTATAGAAACTTCAGCAAACTAGCATAGAAAATCGTGCCACTCTTGTTGTATACTCACAGCCTCGATTTATGTGCCTCCTCTTGCTGTACGGCCAACAAAACACTGTTGTACGGTCTCTACTGTAGCTGTTGTACGTACTGCTGAATGTTGCAAATGCTCCTTGGACTGCGTGCCAAGTCCCTCTTGATGTAGCTCTTTCCTCAAGCAAAGAACTCCTCCTTGGGATGCATGCCCCTTCAACTTCCCTCAATCTCTCCTCAAAAGTGCGCCCTCCTCCTAATGAGCTGCCTTTATGCAATTTCGAATTGTAACTCCTCTAACCGTTGATCTCCCTTAAGTGACTCTTCACTTACCCTTGAGATCAACGGTCACGACTTAATCGTTCGTTGAGGTCACTTAAGTTAATAAAGTGACCCATAACATCATAAAGTCACTTTTACATTTCGAAATTAAAAGCCTCAACTTTATAAAATCACATTATAATTATATAGTCACTAGGGGAAAATTTGTTTGGTCACTTCTACATATTGAGCGCTGCTAATGCAGAAGTACCTCCAAGCTACCAAATCTCAACACTCCCTCTTAGCGAGAGAGGTGCTTCTGGTATTACCACCAGAATCTGTGTCCATCTCATCAGCTACCATAGTTGCTCCCTCTGTACTAGAAGTATCTGCTCCCTCTGAACAGGAAGCCACTACTCCCACTGCACTGGAAGCCTCTGCTGCTACCTCCGTTGTACCACGAACTAAAGACATGCTCCTAGGAGACTGCACACTCTCCTGAGCATCCATATGTGTCGACTCACGCTTGCTGAGTCCATTGAGAGTCCCGGAAGAAGACTGAGTCCCATGGATCAACTCTCTTTCACGTGCTACCTGTCAACTCTTCGACACAGAATCTGAGTCCAGAAATCCACTGGACCCCAACACAGGTCTACCCAACAGCCTGTACAAGCCATCATACTTGACACCAAGCATCACTGTTGTGTCAGAGTTGCTCCTACATGATATAAAAACACATGTCCATCGTAGAAGACAACTCCAAATCCACTCTCATCCAAAGTTGACACTGAGAGCAAATTATCTGTCAACTCTGGAACATACAATACTCCAGCAACCTCCAAAAATCCTCCTGACTCTAGTTGGAATCTAACACTTCCAACCCCCTTCACTGCAAGTTGTGGGTCGGTACCAACACCCACACAACAGTCTGAGTCTGTTTCTGAAAGACTCAGGAACACTAACCTCATCCCTGTGATATGCCGAGAAGCTCCACTGTCCACGAACCACACTTCAATGTCCTCGAACACTAGGCAACCACTGCCCAAGGGACCAATCATGAGAGAAAACTCCCTCTCATGTCTCTCAACAACCTCTGCAATCTTTGTTGATGCTGACACCTCTGGTTCCGACTTCTTCTCCTTCTTGTTCGGACACTGACTAACGTAGTGGCCAGTCTTGTGACATGCAAAGCATCTCACCTTGCTCATGTCCTTCTTTTTCTCATTGCTTTTTCCCACAAGAACAACGTTCTCGTCGTCTGCACCATCCAATGCCTTTTCCTGAGACCCCTTCCGGATCTCCTCTTGTGTAAAATCATCCCACAATCTGCTCCAGTCAGGGAGCTTCTCTCTCCCCACCACACACTTGACGAAAACCTCCCACTCCTTGGTGAAGCCTTTGAGGGCTATCCCCACCAACTCTGAGTCAGAAATGACTTCTCCAACAACTGCCAACTCGTCCTTCACCTGTGCAACTCGAGTGAGGTAGGTGGCCACACTCTCTACTTTGACCATCCTAGCTCCATGGAGCTTGTCTCGGAGAGCCATTTTCCGGTTCTCGTTCTTAGCCTCATACAAGCCTTTCAGTGCAACCCACATTTCATTGGCTGTCTTCTTCTCAGCCAAGTATGGAATAAGGTGGTCTTTGACCCCGTCCAAGATGATTCTCTGAGTCTTCGCTTCATTCACCTCATGAACATCAAGAGTTGTGGGATCTGAAACAAGTACAGGCACAATGGTGTTCGCAAACGACCACAATTTGTTCTCCTTGAGAACACTGTTGATTCTAACCTTCCACTGCAAGTAGTTGGAGACCCCCTCCAATCAATCTTCAAACCTGATGCTGAAAGTCATCTTTGTCCACTTGACAAAGAACCTTTTCTGCCTTTCTTCCAAGCAAATGCCCCAGCAAATCACTTGTTGTCCCAAGTACCAAAGCTGCCCACTGAACTTCAGAGCCCTAGCTCTGATACCATGTTGAAATACATCTTATTTTAGTATACCACTTAGACTAAATTAGATTTCAGCCTCCTATAAATATCTAACAGCCATACCACTGTTGTTTATGAGCTGAAATACTATTAACCAAGTTCTGAAATAAAATAGCAGCGGAAATAAATTATATATCAGCAGGCTGTAACCCTCATTTGGCACAAAAATCTGTGCAATACCACTTGAAAAATACACAGAAAATTAGGGACAGATTTGAGGATAAAATGCTCTTTATTCTACTCAAGGAAAATTTGAGTTTATACAACAGCAATAAGCATCAGCATTACAGCACAGAATCTCTTATTTCAACAAGTCATCCTTCAATACAAACCGTACCAGACTATAACTAGGACAGATTGCCTCAACTGTACGACCAGTACAGCCTAGAACAGCTAGTAAACCTCCACAAACAATCACAAAAATGTATAGAAATGTGTGCCAAAAGAATCGGTACGAGACATAACAGAAAACTTCAGCAAACTAGCATAGAAAATCGTGCCTCTTGTTGTATACTCACAGCCTCGATTTATGTGCCTCCTCTTGCTGTAAGGCCAGCAAAACACTGTTGTACGGCCTCTACTGTAGTTGTTGTATGCACTGCTGAACGTTGCAAATGCTCCTTGGACTACATGCCAATCCCTCTCCTAGGGATGTGTGTCAAGTCCCTCTTGTTGTAGCTCTTTCCTCAAGCAAAGAACTCCTCCTTGGGTTGTGTGCCCCTTCACCTTCCCTCAAGCTCTCCTCAAAAGTGCGCCCTCCTTCTCCTAATGAGCTTCCTTTAAGCAATTTCGAATTGTAACTCCTCTAACCCTTGATGTCCCTTAAGTGACTCTTCACTTACCCTTGAGATCAGCGGTCACGACTTAATCATTCGTTGAGGTCACTTAAGTTAATAAAGTGACCCATAACATCATAAAGTCACTTTTACATTTCGAAATTAAAAGCCTCAACTTTATAAAATCACTTTATAAAGTCACTTTATAATTATAAAGTCACTAGGAGAAAATTTGCTTGGTCACTTCTACATGCTGAGCGCTGCCAATGCAGAAGTACCTCCAAGCTACCAAATCTCAACACCACATGAGTGCCAACAAAGATTCCCACATGCCCAACACCAAGGCCAATGTGAAAATACCTCCCGATGCTACTAAACATCAACACTCCCTCTTAGCGAGGGAGGTGTTCTGTCTACCATTACCTGGAAGTAGCTTTGTCTCTCGTACTAGAAGTGGCGCTACCTCCCACACTGGATCCGCTACCACAGTTGGTCCCTCTGACACAGAAGCAAATCCTGTTGTATGACTTGGACCTTTCTTGGAAGACACCCTGCTCCTAGAAGCTTCCCGCTTCCGAACATCCTACCTGGCCATCTCAACCTGTGACACCTTCTTGACAGTCTTGGAAGACTCATCTCTCCACCTGAACCTGAAGGTTGCCTTCCTCTGGACGGCTGACTCTCCTGTTGACTCCCTCCGATTCTGCACAACCTTCGAAGCTACCTACTCCTTATTCATTGTCACTTTGCTACTTGCCATAGGTCGCATAGGATGGCCCTTTAGCCTATACAAGTTGCTCTCTCTAACTCCCAGAACCACCGTTGTGTCTGAGCTTGATCAACACTTGTCCCTCCTAGAACACTACATCAAATCCCTTCTTCTCAATCGTTGAGAATGAGAACACATTCCTCTTGAGTTCTGACACCCATAGCACATTTGTCACTCTCAACACATCTCTTGATTCCATCCAAATGACACTGTTCCAAACAGTGTTTTAAAAACCAGCAAACCGAAACCGGAACCGGCCAATTTTTCCGGTTAGATACCTTACGGGTTCGAACCGGTGAAAAAACCGAACCCTCGGTCGGTTTGTGACAGAACCGGTCGGTTTGGTACCGAACCGGTTGGTTCAATTCAGTTTTCCTATAGCGGACCCACAGACTTCAAAAACATGATTTATTTTGCTAAAAGAATACCCTAAGGGTCCCTAACATCCTCTAAACCCTAGCTCTAGCCTATATAACTATATTAGTCCCCTCTAAGTGCCTCACACCTCTCTCATTCATCATTTGGGAGCATTTGGGAGCATTTGGGTTTTGGAGCAGCATTGAGGAGCTTATTGGGCAAGTGTTTTGGGCAGTTTGTGGTGGATTTGGCATCGCAACTAGGAGGCTATAGTTCATCTTCAAGTTTGGAGGAGTTGGATTAGAGGTATGCTGAAAATTTTCCACTCTTTTTTTTCCATCTTGAATCTTGATTGTTGAATGTTTGAAAGTTTGAAACTTAGTAAGAGTCTAAGAAAAGGTTCCTTCTTTGCATTTTCAGATTGCTTGCATTGTGCAAATTGCACCTTTGCTTTAGCCTTTGAGTTTGCATTTACAAATTTACAATGGCCCCAAAAACTAAAGATGCCGCATGCGTTCATGCTGAGGTGATTAAAGGTCTAACGTATTGCAAGTACTGTCAACAATGCATCAAGGGGGAGGGGGGCGCGGAGGGCATTCATAGGATGAAAGAACACTTGGTTGGTGTTAGAGGCCAAGTTAAATCATGTGAGGCACCATTGGGATGTTATTGGGCCTATTAGAGAAGAGATGAAAAAAGTATTTAATGACTACCAAGAAGAAAAGGCTGGGGAAAAAGCTATACAAGCTGAAATAGGGAGGAAGATGGTTGTAGCACAAATGAGGGCAGCCAACCCCACTTTTGATTATGAGGACTCTCCATCTATTCATTCTATCGGTGTTAGAAATGGAGACCCCTTTCATTATGTTCCTCCTCCCCTTTAAAGTGAAAATACCATGCATCCGCCTAAAAGTAAAAAGAGGAATACCATCCAAAGGTATTTCACACCTCCCCCCACTTCTGGCTCTCTGATAATGCCAATGTTTCTCAAGTTCAACCCACTCAATTTCAGCCCACATTAGATGACCATTGGAAGAAACAATATAGAGAGATTGCTTAGGAGTACATAGCTAGATGGTGGTATCATGTTCATATCCCCTTCAATGTTACCCACTCACCATATTACCAACCTATGTGGGATGCCATTATTGCTTGTGGTAGGGGCTTCAAAGGCCCTAGTATGCATGATTTGATGGGATCTCTTTTGCATATAGACGTCGCATCCATTGAAGAATACTTGACAAATTTCAAAGTATCGTGGGCCAAAACAGGATGTACCATCATGTCAGATGGATGGAGTGATGGAAGGAACCGTACTATCATAAATTTCCTTGTCTCTTGCCCATAAGGAACCATGTTTTTGAGATCAGTTAATGCATTTGATAGTGTCAAAGATGCAAACTTCTTGTTTGAGCCATTAGATGAGGTTGTTATGGAGGTGGGGGTGGCCAATGTTGTTCTGGTCATCATAGATAATGCCTCTAACTATGTTCTTGCTCGGAAGATGTTAGAGGAGAAACACAAAACCATATTTTGCACCCCATGTGTTGCACATTGCATAGACCTCATGCTTCAGGACATTGGCAAACAAGAATGGATCAAAAACACTATAGAGCATGCCAAAAGCATCACAAAGTACATCTACAACCACTCATGGGTTTTGAGCCTGATGAGGAAAAACACAGAGAACAAAGAACTTCTTAGGCCTGCCATCACTAGATTTGCAACTCACTTCTTGACATTGCAATCTATGGCTTCCCAATCAAATAACTTGCAAAAGATGTTTGCATCTAATGAATGGAATGCATCTCAGTGGGCCCGCAGACAAGATGGCAAAGACACCAAAAAGAAAGTTAATGATCCCACATTTTGGAAAAAAGCAGCAGCAATTGTGAAAATTGCCAAGCCACTTGTTAAGGTGCTACGGCTAGTGGATTGGGAAAAATTGGCCATGGGTCACATTTATGAGGCTATGGATCAGGCAAAGGAGCAAATAAGGGAAGCAAACAAGGATAGAGTGACCAAGTATGGGCCTATTTGGGACATCATTGATCGTAGATGGAACAATCAACCCCATCGCCCTATACATGTAGCTGGGTATTTCCTGAACCCAAGGTATCATTACAGAGCGCAGCTTGGAGAAGATATGACTGGGGAGGTTAGAGATGGCTTGTATGATTGCCTTGAGCGCATGGTCCCTTCTAAGAGTGAGCAATTGGAGATACACCGACAGATCACTTCTTTCATTAAAGCCACAGGTACCTTCGGCAAGAACCTAGCAAAGATTGCAAGGGATGTGGATGAGCGAGGTAATAATTCCAAAGTTTAAAGTTCAAGTGTTTAAATTTTAAAATTTAAATTTTATATACTTTATAATTTATTACTTCAAGGAACTAACTCGACTAACTATGTTTTTTGCAGCAAACTGGTGGGAGTCATTTGCCAGCCAATGTCCTCAATTGCAAAAGTTTGCAATTAGAGTGTTGAATCAAACTTGTAGTGCTTTCGGGTGTGAGCACAATTGGTCTGTCTTTGAGAGGATTCACATGAAGAAGAGAAACCGTTTAGAACAGAAACGGTTAAATGATCTAGTCTTCGTGCAATACAACCTCCGGCTAAGGCGCAACCAATTGTTGAACAAAAGAGTCGATTCAAATCCTATTGTGTTGGATGATGTTGATCCAACTTCAGATTGGGTAGTGGAGACTCACCCACCAAAGTTTGATGTTGACTATGATTTGGAGGTGGATGGGACAGGGCAAGTTTAGATGGATGCATATCCACTATTAGGGCCTCGCGGTCCGATTCCAGAGTCAGACATGCAGGCCCTAGTGGAACTGCACGCAGGCGTAGCCGTATACCTCGTGTGCCTAGTCGCAGTCATCGTACTACTACAGCTAGTGCAACTTCAAAGTGTGTAGTCACAGATGTCCCTGATGGTGATGAGTCTGAGGCCGAGTTCGAGCCCGAGTCAGAAACAGATGATGATGTCGAGGGCGACGATGCCCATGCCATTTCTACTTCTAGCAATAGTGATGATTGATCGTTGATCATGTTGATCAATGAGATAGTGACTTGTAGTCTTGACTCTTGCTAGTATGTTTTTTGTTGTTGTGGTCTATAGAGGACCGAGGCCATTTAGAGCCTCCTCGATTATGTATTTATGTTCCGATTGCTAGATATGTATTGTACTTGGTGCCATTTTGATATATTCATGAGCATACTTTGGATATGTTGTCTCTAATTGTCTCTAACGCTTTGGAAAAATGATTTAAAATCTTTAAAATATATTTTTTTCGTTAAAATTTAAATATTTTATGTATTTTTTTAAAAACCAGTTCATTGAAACCGGTTCATTACCGGTTCCAGTTCTGGTTCAATGTTGGACCCTCGACCGGTTCCGGTGCTGATTCTGATTTTTAAAACTATGGTTCCAGATCCCTGCACTGCATGCTTGGTCCCCATACCAAGTTCCACATGCAAATATGAGTCAGACTCTGTGAAGCTCTCGAACAACTACCATGCTCATGTCATATGACTTGTGGCACCATTGTCCACCAACCAAGTCCCACTGATGAAAATTGTACCAGAAAGGGCAAAGACTAATAAGAACTCCTTTTGAAGCATGTCTGCGACCTCATCCACTTCTATTGATGATGTTTGTTGCTTCCCTATCCCTCTCTTTTGTTGTGGACACTATGAAGCATAGTGACCTAGTGTATGACAAGAAAAACATTTGACCTTGCTAAGGTCCTTCTTCTTCCTCTGTTCTGGAGATGCCTCTCTCCTTGGAGAACCATTTATTTTGTCCTTCCTAGCATGAGCAGCTAGGGCCAGGTTCTCATCATCAATACCTCTCTGCTTGCCATTCTTGGACTCTATACGAGTCTCCTCTTGGATGCAATCGATCCATAGTCTATTAAATGGTGGCAACTTCTCTTGTGCACATATTCCCTACACAAATGGTTCCTAAGACTCAAGAAAACCATTCAATGCCACATTCACCAACTCTATGTCATCAACTGCCTCACCGATGGCTACAAGTTGATCACGAATCTAAGTGATCCTCATGAGGTCGCTAGCAATTGTATTTGATTTGGACATCTCAACAGATCGGAGTTGGTGCCTCAAATTCAACTTCCAGCTTGCATTCTCGCTTCGGTACAAGCCCACCAAAGCTTCATACATATCCTTTGTTGTCTTCTTCTTAGAAATATGAGGAATCAAGTGATCCTTCACAGAATCCAACAATAGTTGTTTGGCCTTCACTTCCCTCTTCCTATGGGCTACCAATTCCTATGGATTGTTGGGATCTGAAATCACCATCTCAACATAATCTTTGAGATCATTCTCTTCCAAGAGCAAAAGGAACCTAGCCTTCCAAGCCTGGAAATTAGTGGCCCCATCCAACATGTCCCCCACTCTAAGAGTGCTCACTATTGTGACCTGCCCAAAACAAAAAAATCTGCAGCAACAAAAAATCTGCAGCAACTGTATCTCAAGAGATGACTCCCTCTCTCTCTAGAGCCTACGCTCCGATTCCCTATCAAATTTTCAAGGCAATAAATGTATTCAATTTCAGATCTGAAAATTACTTCCAAGTGACCTCAAACAATAAACTAGGGTTGTTATCACGAAATAATTTTACACTAAAATTATGACAAAAAAATTTATAGTGGAAGCAAAAAGATCTGAGAGAAAAACATCCCTGCACAAGAGACACAAATTTTTGTTCTGTAAGATTTTTTGATTGAGAAATTATGAGGACAACAACAGTCCTCCCAGCAAATTTCCGAAAAAAACCTTCCAACTTGCAAACCTATTGTACGGCCTTGTTGACGTCGCCCTGTTGTACGGTTGCTAACGTCACCCTGTTGTACAATTGTTGACATCACCCTATTGTACAATCTTGCATGATTAGTTGTACCCACACACGTGCAGCCTATCCATACTCACACGTGCAGCCTATTTGTACCACACGTGCAGCATGTTTTCCCTCACACGTGAGGCCTGTCCGTACCACGTGTGGTTGCCCTTCCTCACACATTGGTCTCCTCCTTCGCTGAAAAAAATCAGAAAACAGAAAGTCCAAAAACCCTAGGCCAGATTTGCCAAAGTGAAGAATTTCCCTTTGCTAAAATTTGTCTCCCAATCTCCTTGGCACAAGTGCTCACTCACTTATGCCAACTCCATAATGTCACAATGAGATGTGATAAGTGTCTCCTCACATTGCCTCTCCTTTTATAGGAGTTTAATGAGTGAGTTTAGAAACCCCTTCTAAACTCAACATTAAATTAGAATTGTTTATTCATGCATGTGGGTGTGAAACCCCAACACAAGCCCCGACTCCATACTGAAGATTTTCTGAGGTCCTAACAGGCTGCCAACTAGGTTTGTCTTTGACCTCAAGTTGGCTCTACGTTTCTGATGTCACAATTGTCTTTGCTACTGTTTTATAACAGCAAACTGTTCAAGAACTTTATTGTTGTTTTGTTATGGTTACATAGCCTTTTAAGGTGCTCTAGCATGTAGTTTTTGTAGCCAATAGGTTAGTACATGCAAGCCTTAAATATGTAACACACCTCAAGATCTTTACAACTGAAATAATGTTGTTCTAAACTCTAGCATACATGAAAATGAACACAGGTATTTTTGGTCAACATACCCTGGATAAAACCCCCTCGGACAAACCCAGTTTGGAATATAAGTCTATATATGCGATGTAAAGAATGTGAGATACAACAAGTACATGGAACAAAAGAACCTGATATAGTGGCAGCCCCTCTCAAGCTGCTATACAAGTTCCATAAGGTAGATCCACCCAAGCATGGTGCGCCCTTATCCCTTGTTGCCCAATCCCACTAAAAGCTTGTGCCCTTGTTGCTTCAAGCTCTGATGAAGAAACCCTTCTACACAAGTCTGACCTTGTGTGTTACCTCTCCAACAAAACCCTCCTCAAAGCAATCTGACAAGTGCAAGTCCTCCCTGCTATCAGTGCGCCCTCCTCCTATAGTGCGCCCTCCTCCAAGCAAGCATCAACACCACTAAACAATGGAAGCCAAAGCCTCCTAGAGCCCTCCATGGAAGGAGGCGCCCTTGAAACCCTCATCCAATGCTTCCATCCTCATCTCGATTCTCCATAGCTCTACTCTTCCTCTCCAAGTGAACATAAGA
>ML784821.1:382700-396442 GCA_009831015.1 Picea engelmannii
CAAGCGAAAAGATCTAAGGCAAACCCCAACCCTAACTCCAAAGAGGAAAGGAAAAACCAAAGAGGTCAAAATGATATGGGGAATAGCTTTGCAGTGCTTGGAGGAAAAGAGAATGAATTACCTACAACTGAAAATAAAGCAAAAAAGCAAAACAACCCAGAAACGACAAGCCAAGCTAATAAGGAACCACCTCCTCAGTTAGAACCAGGAGAAATCCCGGAAACCCAGCTTTCAGGGACAGAGGAAGAGACATCGGAAGAAGTTGAGGGTCAAGCAGACACTAGGTTATCTCAGAACTCCCCAAAACTAGCCACCAGAGGAAGGAAAACGGCAAAAGAAAGACGAGAAAGGGAGACATACAAAGATAAACTCCAAGGAACTCAGCAAAACTCTGGAAACAATACTAAATACCAGAAGCACAAGGAATCAAGTGCAGCCCTCTCAAAGGACGCCTTCCAAAACCAAAAAGCAAGTAATGAAGATAGTCTCTTGGAATTGTAGGGGTTAGGAAGCCAAAACAAAAAAGAAGCTACGAAAGACATACTTTGAATCTCAAACCCAGACATTCTACTTGTCCAGGAGACTAAAATGTTGGAATCGGAATTTCTCCAATCCAGCGCAACCTTTTGGAACAAAGGAGCAGGAGTAGCGGTCAGCGCTAGAGGAGCCTTCGGAGGAATTGGCTCCATGTGGAACCCCTCCACTTTTGATCTATTGAATACTGAGCACTGTACCCATTGGATCCTCACCAAGCTAATTCATAAGGAGTCAAGTATTCACATCTGCTTATTTAATATTTATGTTCCTGTTCTTCCCTCTGAAAAAAAAAACTGTTAGAATATTTTGAGAACATTATTATTGCCGGAGATCTCAATGTTACTTTATCCCTTGGAGAAAAAAAGGGGGTTCCATCGTAAGAGACCCCTGTCGATAATGGGCTGAAGACATCATTCTTCATTGGGATCTGGAAGATATAAAACCCCCCAGAGGTAAATACACTTGGACTAATAAAAGAACCAGCCCGAGGCACATAGCAGCAAGGTTGGACAGATTCTTGGTCCAAAGCTCCTTCCTCCTCTTAGACCTCAACGTGGTCTCCAAAATTCTTCCCTTCAACGCCTCCGATCATAAGCCAATCCTTCTAGAATTTACCAAAGATTCTTCTCTGGGTCCTATCCCTTTTCGCTTCAGCCCCTCCTGGATCCAGCATGAGGATTTCCATGATTTGGTCAATCGAGTATGGTAGATTCCTGTCACAGGCTCTCCCTTTTTGTGTGGGAAGAAAAACTCTGAAAAATGAAGCGAGCTCTCAAAGTTTGAGCAAAATCCTTAAAATCTCCTACAGCCCAAAGAGTGGAAGCCCAACAACAGCTGGAAATTCATCAACTTTCTATGGAAGAAGGAAATCCAAACCCAAACAGCCTGGAGAAAGAAACAGCCCTCCATAGAAAGCTCCATGCAGCCTGCAGAGAGGAAGAAGATTATTGGAGACAAAAATCCCGATGCCTTTGGCTAAAAGCTGGGAATAAGAACACAAACTTTTTTCATAAGCAAGCAAAAGCCAGAAAACAATTCAATTCCGTAAATGAAATCCACAGCCAGAATCAGATTGTAACTGATTTTGAAAGTATCAAGCAAGCTGCCCACCTCCATTTTAAAGGTATTTATACTGAGGACTCTACCAGCGAAATCCACCAGCAAGTTCTCAACCCGATTCCTTCGATCGTCAGCCCAAGATCCAATCAGCAACTTATAGAACCGGTCACGTTAAAAGAAATTAAATTGGCTTTGGACAGCATGGACTCTGATAAAGCACCTGGTCCTGACGGCTTTACAGCCAGATTCCTCCAAGTCCGCTGGCCAATCATAAAACATGACCTGCATAAGTTGGTAACAAAATCACAAAATTGCCCCAAGATTGGTGGGAGCACCAACTCTGCGTTCTTAGCCTTAATACCAAAAGAAAAAGAAGCCTTATCCTTCGATAGATTCCACCCAATCTCCTTGTGTAACGTTGGTTACAAAATTATCACAAAAGTGATCGCCAACCGTCTCAAAGATATTCTGCCAGCAATCATCCCAAAGAATCAAGGTGGCTTCATCAAAGGAAGGCATATCACTGACAACATAATTCTGGTTGAAGAAGCGATTCATTCAAGCATGCACCGGCGCGAAAAAGGTATCGTTGTGAAGTTAGATCTTGCAAATGCTTTTGACAGAGTAAGGCATGATTTTTTTATTTGATGTAATGCAGAAGTTTGGCTTCAACACTGCTTTCATTCACTGGATTAAGGCCTGTATAGGGTCTCCATGGATAGCCCCGTTAGTCAATGGTCGAGCAGCAGAATTTTTTCAGGCTTCTAGGGGGCTTAGACAGGGTTGCCCGCTGTCTCCTCTGCTCTATGCCATTCAAGCTTAAGCGCTTAGCTTCCAGCTAGAACAATGCCGTATTCACCAGAAATTAATGGGCATAAAAATAGCAAGAGGGGTCAAAGATATCAATCATGCTCAATTTGTTGATGATACGCTTCTTTTGGGAGGGGCAAGTACCATCATAGCCTGTAAATTTAAACAACAACTAGATCTCTATAGGGAAGCTTATGGGAGTCAGATAAACTACAGGAAAAGTCAAATCTTTGGATGGAACTGCAAGCCAAGGGAAATGGTGGAAATAGCTCGTATTATGGAGATGGAAGGGGAAACTCAGTGGGATTCATTCAAATATTTAGGAGTTCCCATTTTCAAATCCAAGCCTAATTCCTCTCACTGGTCTCCCTTGACAAGATTAAAGCCAGAATCCAAGCCTGGGGGGCTTCCTAGCTAAATCTGGCAGGAAAGCTTGTTCTCATCAAATCTGTCCTTAACAGCATTCTAATTTATCAAAGCTCCATTCTGTTAGATCCAAATGGAATTATAACCAAACTTGAGGCAATTCTGAGAAGATTTCTATGGAAAGGAGGCAAACAGAGCGACAATAAATTGCCACTAGTCAGTTGGGGGAAAGCAATAAAGCCTTACTCAGAAGGAGGCCTTCAGATAAGAGATCTGAGATCCCAAAATTTGGCACTAGGGGCCAAGCTCCTCTGGAATCTAGTAACTAGAAAGCTAACCTGGAGCAAACACGCACTATGGAAGAAATACTTCACTGGAGCTAGGAGGAGATGTCTTGACACAGTCCCTAAAGTCTCAAAAGGCTCCTCTATTTTCATAGTCTATCAAAAAGCCTCTGGATTCTTCAAACCCCTCCTAACTTGGATCCCGAGCAACGGAAAAATATCTTAATATGAGAGGACTCAATTCTGGGAGAGCCACCATTAGACTCCTTGCCAGGCACCTCTAATCTCAAAGATTTTCTCCACGCCCAGAAGTTATCCACGCTGAGGGATATCTCAAAATGGCATTCAAATGAAATCGAAACCTGGAAAGACTGGAAATTACCAAGATGCCCAAGCCATCTGCAAAACGATGAAGCTTTGCTACGAGCTTTTCTTCATGGGAAATCGCCAAATGCAGCAAGTCAAAAAGATATCACGGGATGGGGATCTAAATCCGGCCTGTACACTGCCTCCGAAGGATACAATCAAGTCAACGCGATTCCAAACGTTCCTCCCAATCCAGCTCTGTGGAAAGAAATCTAGAGGGTGAAAAATCTTCCAAAAATTGATATGTTCATCTGGATTTTGGCTCACAACGCCATCCTTACAGGAGACAACCTCAAAAGAAAAGGTTGGGAAGGCCCCACACGCTGCCCCTTCTGCATTTCAGAGGAAGAATCGGCGGTCCACCTACTGTTGAACTGCCCATTTGCTCGAGAGGTTTGGAGTCGAGCGCTAGTCTTTTGGACGAACCCTGTAATCTTCCCAACGGAGTTAACCTAACTCCTCATCTGTTGGCAGGTTGTGTGTCCTTTCTCCCTTAACAAGAAAGAGCGATTAAAACTCTGTTGGGTATCCCTTTCAAAATTTATCCTGTGGAAAATCTGGTTAGAGCGCAATGCTCAAATATTCTAAGGGAAAAAAGCCAGCGCAGACCAAGTGGTTGCAAAAGTCAAAGCTTTGATCGAAGATTTCCTTTCCTCTATTCATCTTCCAGCAAACAAAGGTAATTTAACTTCTATTGAAGAAGATTGGATGTCTAGCATTCTCCTAAATCCGTTGAAAGTTGCAACAGTTCCAGTGCCTCCCACAAACAAATGGGAGATCAGATTAGACTCTTCATCCTTCACAAAATGGCGAAACTCACTTCAAAGACATAGCCTCTTCTTTGACGGAGCTTCTAAAGGAGACCCCGATGCAACAGGCAGGGGAGGGGTGCTTATAGATCCCGAGGAAATAAAGGTTCTCTCGTATTCTTGGCGAATTGGCGAGGACACCAATAACACATAGTTGAAGCGTTAGCCCTCTGGCAAGGACTCTCTCAAGCCCTGGCCAAAAACATTACAGATCTAAATGTCTTTAGGGATTCCCGTATCATTATTCAGGCTCTTTCTTCTAAGATTCTTCCCAGTCATATGCGACTCAGGCAAATCCTCAAGAAAATCAAACTCCTTATGGCCAGCTTTCAGTCAATCCATCTATTCCACATACTCCAGGAATTAAACAGCAAAGCAGATAAAGAGGCAAACAAGATAGCACTGTTAAGCAAAGGTGTCCTATCTTTCGATGGAAACGAGGGATACGACAGATTACCTTAAATTTTTATCCGAGGGCTAATGCTCGAAGTAAGTGCTAAGCCTGTTCTAATGAAGGTTGATTGTAACCGTACCAGCAGCTTTCTGTTGTCTTCCTAATATATTTCATAACCATTCTCGTTAAAAAAAAAATAACATGTTGGATGACCTTAGTTGGCGAAGGACCCTTAGGTTCTACAAACACACCAGCATAGGAATCTACAAGGGCTTGGATATCAAACGAAGGAAACGTATCTTTATTACCTTCCTTCATTGACAAATGATGCAAAGTCTCCTAAACTTATTCAGGTTTACATATTTGACTATTGACCCACCAATACGTAAAAAATGGGAAAAAAAGAGGTGTCCTAAAAAGACTTGATAGCAAAGGTCTTGAAACATCTAAAGGTAACGATGGTGGATTGTCTTGCCTCTTGGATCTATCCTAATTGATAGGGCTTGGGATGAAAAAGTGGGTAGCTTCAATTCATAGCCCAACTTCTAGAAATAAGATTCTTTTGGTTACAATTATTAATAATCAAGGATAGTAACTTGTGTTTGATATTGTAATTAAGAATGAAGAGGACCTCTCTATGGCATAAGAGTAGTCTTTGGCCATGAGGACAAGTTATGAATCATAGGATTTGTTGTTGTAAACAAGAAGCTCCTCATTTATTTGATATTGCTCAACAAGATGGGCCTTGGGTCTCTTGTCATCCACCATCTAGTATTCTTCAATATACCAGCGTACCCTCCGATGGAAGGTGTAAAATTTCTTCTTGTTGTTGCAAGTAGAAGGAGGTGTACCAGTTGCCCCTTTGGTTTGTCCACCATTGTTACAGGAGGGCTTGTTGGGTGCAAGAGAAGGAGAGGAAGAAGAAGTAGAGCAACCCTTTTTTGTGCGGATCAAAAAGTCATAAAGACCTTTGACTCTTTTTGAAGCCAACTAAAAAGCATGCTCTAAGGAAGTGAGATAATTTCTAAGTCTTTCTCAAACTAGTTAATAAACCAAATACGAATTTTATTGTAGAGCATTCTCTTACCCTTGCACCTCAATTTTGATCAACAATTGATTGAATTTCTCAATGAATTGCTAAATCACCTAGCCGGAAAGATGGACACGTTGAAAGCATTCTGCAAGCAAGGCAACCTTGTAGACAAGGGGATAGAATCGCCTCTAAACAATGTCCTTGAAATCATCCCACTGGATGATGGGTGGCCAATTGGATGCTACCAACTAGTAAATGTGAATCTGCCACCATGTGAGGACTTGCAACTCCAAGAGAACCTCAACAGCCATGATCTCATCATGGTCAATCACGTCACACTAAATCCTGAAGTAGACTTCTAAAACTGCATATCCATACATCCAACTTATTGCCATTAAGGAAGCCATCAAAACTACAAATGGAAATTTTGGTATCCAACTTGAATGCTATGGACCAATGGGAACAACAATGGGCTCCAATTCGCATTGTTGATGTTGGGCAGCCATCAACTTCTAAAACATGACCATCATGTCATGACTCATAACTAGGCTTCACCTAGAAGTCACTTTGTTCTTGTTACTTGACCGATTGGTCCATCTACTCGATAAGCTTTTGGCATTATTATACTAACTTAAGAAATTGTTCTGCAAGTATCATGAATTTGTTTTGTTGTAACTGTTGTTCAGCGAGAAAATGGAGAATTCTATACTTTTGCAAGGGATCAATGTCACACTTGGGTGGTATACGAGAATATAATCCACTAGTTTGGTCAAATGTTCCACTAGAAATGAGACAAAACAATGCTTATGCTTAAAAATTTAAGCAGAATTCAATTGATTTTGGTAATTTTTTAAAGAAATCGCTGTTGTCAAAATTTATGCTAGTTAAGGCAATTTTTCAGCAGAATTGACTCAGGAAATTTGGTATTTTGGGTAATTCCAATGGGTTTTGAACACAATCAAAGAAATTGTAGAAGCAGAATTTCTTCCTGAAATTGACCAAATTGCCTAGAACAGTTGCAAAGATCCCCACTAGTTTTGTAGAAGATGAAATTGTTGAACAAAAATTTGTACAAATGAAGGAGAAATCAAACAAATTCAAGAGCAAAACATGGTAGTTACGTGTAAATTATGTCTGGGAATCACCCTCGCCCAAGTTTTTCCAGATATTGGTGCAGAGTGCATTGAGAATCAAAAGTTCAAGATAAGATAAGATAATTTTGTTAACGTCCAACAAGTGATCATAAATAAGAACTCTAGTGGGAGAAGCTCCAAGAAAAGACTAAATTGCAGAACTCTAAATAGGCTTCATCTTCAGGTTCTTGACAAAATGCAAGAGATAAGATAAGATAATTTTTTAATGTCCACAAATGACCACGAGAGTAGGTCAATGGACTCAAAAGTACAATTGAGTAATGACAGGTTGCGAGAGTGGAGAAGTAACTTTTGGAAACTAAAATATAAAACAAAATAGATTAAACCACTGAATTAGAGAAAAAACCAAAAGTATAAGCATATACAACACAAAAAAGGGCTACTCATCGTCATTAGAAGAGGAAGCCCCGAATGTCACAACAAAAACAGTAATAGAAGTAGAGGAGGAAGATGAAGTGGTCCTGACTGAACCAAGAATCACAGTGGAGGAGCCAATTCACTACCTGATAATGTCCTCGGGGGAGAATCCAGATTCGAGAGGAATTAGTTGTGTAACCCTGGGTGGGAGCCAAGACGGATCAGCTGAACTGTACACATATGATGTACACTCTATATTTCATTATATTTATAAGAGTACATAGTGTTCCAAAAATAGAATGGAATCAATCAATGGGGTGATTCATAATCGATAATTGGAGTGCTAGAGTGGTTTGAGTGATCAATAGGACTGTGTCCCCAGTTTATCTCCAACTAAAGAGTTACAAATCATAATATACAATTTACAATGCCACTTGCTACCTACTAAATCTCACCATCTCTTTAGATGGTCTTACCTGTGCACAATCATGCTAGTTCTTCACAAATCATGAAAAATTTCAGCATGTATTTCTTTTTTGTATTTTGTATAATTCAAGAAAAACCAAGATGAAAATTTGATATTGAAGTAAATATGCACTTGTCTATAGTGCGTTCTTGGCAATCTCCAATTTGAACAAAGACAACATGTGTGTATATCTATGTTCTGCTACATACTGCTTAAGGAACACATACAATGAGAATGGCATATGTCTTCTAAGCTACAAAACAGGACACATCCTCCCAGCACTGGTTGTCACGTGTCCACATGTTGAACACATGATGCTCGAGTGTCAGACACCCTTTGGAACATGTATCCTGTGCCGAGACATGCATCCCATGTGTAGCCAACACTCAATCATCACATGTCCCAATGTGTCGGACACTCAAGACACCAAAAGATACTAAAAAGTTCACAAAAATTAATAAAAAGTGTGTAGATATGTCCAGACTGATTTCTAAACCAGTCAACCCCAAAAACTGAAACCAGTAAAATATCTGGAAACAAAAATAAGTTGCCCAAAAAATACATAAAATATTCAAATTTTGATAATAGAAGTTATATACATGTACATCCACATGAATCCAAACCATTAGATGCAAATATGTTTTCTCATGTAATTAGTAAGGGGGAATATAACCAAAATAGCACATAGTGCAATCCATAGTTCAACCAGAATAGCATAGAGTGCAATCCATATCTTGATTCTGAACCAAAATACATAAACAAAGAGGCTCTAAATGGCCTCTAAAGTCCAAAAATAGGCATAGTATTGAGTTTTAAGTTTTAACTAATAACTACTAGACTCTAGTTCTATAATATAATCATATGAAAGAATCATTTAAAGATTCCTCATCCTATGGGCTGTCTGCTTCGAAGACATTAAAATAAGCTTTCATCTCGGCTCTTAGTTCATTGGAGGCTCCTTTACAAGGTTTTATATTTCCTCTTGCATGTGCCAAGTGTAGATTCAACTTGTGGATACCCTCCCCATTGATTTCCTTGTGACAATGGTTGCATACTATTTTACTCCCAACCAATTGGCAATTCTCCCATGCCAAATCCTTTTTCTCTTTAGGAGCCATAGCGATTTTCTTACCAACAAAAACAAATATGCAAATAAAACCATAGAATTTCATAATTTCTAGGAAAAAAATAGCAATGTTATTGGAAAGAAAATTAGGGTTATAGGAATAGTTTCAAGTTTTCATCTTTTGCATAACTTCACAAGCGCTTCAAATCAGCACAAGAAACTCCCTGATTCAACACTTCAAAATTCAAATTAGCCCAAGAAGCACTCCAAACTGGAAAGAAGAATTATGCCAAATGAAGATGAACACTAGTTCAAAAATTCACAAACTCAAAAATTCCAAATATATGAAGTGAAGGGTGTGAGATAAATGGAGTGGGGGAGCTCATTAAATAGAAAGGGGAGGGGTTTAGAATTAGGTTTAGGGGTTTTCTTATTTTTTTTATATGTTTTCCTTTTTTTATGTGGTTTAAGTGGGCCCTGAGTGCCTCCGTATGGCGCTGCATGGAACTGGCAGATTCTGCACAGAACCAGCCACTTCCAGTTGGAATCACCAGTTTGGCATAGAAACCTCCCGGAACCGATCTGTGCAGCTGATTCGACCGGTTCCAAGCCAGTTCTGATAACATTGGTCTGGAGATGTCAATAAATGTGTCCCAATGTGTGATTGATGTAGTTATATTTTCTAAACATTCAAAAAAATAGTCTTTCTCTATATTTTATCTCTGTAATTTAATAATTTAAAATCATAAATATATATAATTATATATATACATGTCCCCCTGTGTCATGTTTCGAGGAATCTACAGGTCCCATGTTAGACACTCGTAATTAGACATACCCGTGTCATGTGACTTAGCTACTAAGCAAAAAACACTCTCAAAATCTAACTATAGGTTCCAACTTCCAATTACAGACGTAGAAGAGATACAAGCCAGATGATATAAAGTGAAGGTAAGAAATCAATATGAACACACTGATTACCAACAATTGAATCTCCAAAGAGTTTATGTATGTCATGACTGAAGCACATGATTGGCAATTCCACCTTTTGCCCAGACAGTCATCAGTATAGTCCAATGTCAAATCATATCTTCAATGAGCTAACAGTGCACAAAACCTAAAAACAATTAGATTAAGATTTACTAAAACTAAGAACAGTCACTTACCTCTCTGCAACCTTGTCTTTTCAGGGTGCCTAGTCTGTGAAGCAGTGTTGATGATTTCCTGATGGTTCTCATCGAACTCATGTGCTTCTTTAAAAATCCTTGACCATGTGCATGCTTCTTCATCCTGACTCTCCTCCTCAAAATCAAGATGAGGTCTTTTTCCCAATTTCGATGTTTCAGAAACTGGGCATGGTTGAAATTGCTGGCTGTTCTACTTCAAATCAAACAGGTCATATTTGTCAATAACTGGTAAGGAAAGTATCAAGTGAACACTCTGTTGCACATTGATGACAGACTACAAACAAGAAAATGTCTTGGAAGAGTATTGTGGAAGACCAACAGAAAAAAGGAATGAAATGGCCTCGACATTGATGAAAGAACGTGTAAACAAGCAATAAGAATATAAAGTTCTACAAGGTTAAGACAGAATAAGATGAGCAATTGCAAAAAAAAATCATTATAATAAGGAGTCAGGACTAGTTGAACCTCTAAGAATTTTGTGCTATGTAGCATATGGGAACAATCACAGGCAAAAAAGGAATAATCTTCAATATAAATTTGGCATAATTGAACCAAGCAAAATTTAATGTAAACATGACCCAGCTAAATATTGGTTAGAACGTGTATCCATGTATACAAAAGGTGAACAGAGTATAGCAAGAAGCCATCGATTAAAACCAGCATAGATCCATCTTATCCCCGGATCTATTAAGCGCCGAGAGGGATCAAATCTCTCTAGGTGCAAACCTTTAACCTTTCCTCAAGTTTTGCACTCTAAGAAAGGTTTTCACCTCAAGAGATTTGATCCCTCTCGGCGCTTGATAGATCCAAGGATAAGATGGATCTATGCTGGTTTAATACATTAATATTAAAGTACTAAAAAATATTAATATATTAAAAATATTAATATATTTTAAAATATATTACGACCTCCGTAACCAGTACAGCATTTTCGTGATCTATTAATTGAAGCTAGGGAAAATCGAAACAAAACAAATTCAAACCAATATATATATTTTAATATATTAAAATATTTTATAATATATTTTAAATATTATACAATATATTAATATATATTAAAATATTTCCACATATATATATATATATATATATTATTATTATTATTATTTTAATGTGTTATGTTACATGAACATCTCCCCCTTACTGGGCTGTAGAGCACCTCTTGGCACAACAATTAGACAATGTTCGTCTAAGAGGAAAAAATGTTCTCCAATTCCTGTAACAACTAAGACAAGTTGAAACAGAGAATGTTGGCCCTTCAGCGACCAACGTAAATAGTAGTGCTTTGTCTTTTTTAAGACGTACCAAGTTCTCAGCCCCAAAATGAAGTAGACAGTAAATCAAATCAAATAATCTGAAGAAAATTAAATTTTCCAATGGGTACCTCGTGAAGGCTATTCTGTGTCCCCATAAAATCTGCAAAATTGTTATCATCTTGAGTCTGATGAAGTAAATAGTTCTCAAACTGGGTTTTGTAATGCGAGTTTTGCTTTCCTCCAAAAGAAAAGGCATGTAACTTCTGCAAACAGTAAAATTATGACTTAAAAAACAGAAAAAATCAAAAACTAAAAGACAAAACCTTCATAACTTGTACAGAGCTGTACCTCCAGTGATGCCCGTGCTATTTTCTCTTGCTTAGAAAGTTGTACGTCAAGTGAAGTCCCTGCTTTCTCCTCTTGCTCAAGTGGTAGAGATTTGCTATTTCTTGAATCTCGCTGTCCTAAGCTTACTATAAACAAATAAAACCACTGTTACAAGGTGAAATTTGCTTCCTGCTTTTAAGAGTTTGAAAAGAAAAGTAAGGAAGAACTAATTTGATAGTTCTGGCTTGAGAAAAAACAAGATGGTAAGTGCTTAATGGGGCTGTATGCCTATTACAGCTTCACAGTTTATATGTAAGTTGTAACACGGATGACTAAGGATAATTATCAGAAGCAAAATATGCTAATCTTAATGCTTGTTCCCTGGTATTCTGTTAAACATTTTCTCAAAACAGCAAAACCAGAAAAGTCTCTCCATTTAGATGTATTTTGTTCGTCTAGAATTTCCCTCCTGATATAAACCTATATTAATTGAGTACCAAGTTCCATGTAGAAAAAAAATACAGAAGACATAAATATTTCAGAAAATTTCAGGACATTTTTTAACTTTTCAAAGCATTTTGAATATATTTCTCGTCAAATATCTTGGAACACACCTAACCTACCTCTGAAACGTGTCTAAACATTTCATATCTAACTTGCACAAAACGCAGAAACATGTACAAGTTTTCAAACGGGAACTCCTCGAAATGTGGCCCCCCAAAATGGGTACATGGGGGAAACGCAGTATATAAAAAATAAAAAATATAGATATATAGTTTTTTTAAATAACACGTTATCTTGCAAGAAAATAAGAATGATGCACAAATGACATTTTAGAAGGAGATCCATGTCTATATTAACTTCATAGATGATTACATGATGCAAAATCCCATAGCTTGGCGGTCTTGACTAATGCCAATCCCAATACCAAAAATACATGATAGAATCCAGTGGAAATGCTGCAATCCTAAAATCCTGAAAACTATTAAGTCTGTTGAACTCTGAATGGGATATGAAATTCTACTTTCTCCATATGAAGTCTGATGAGGATGGAACCACTCTCAAACATCTTGAAACAATTAATGGTAATGTTAAAAATTTAAGTAAAAGGTAAGATAAAGGAGAATGTCAAAGCTAAGATAAAGGAGAATGTCAACTTTTACTTTAAGAATTTAATATTACCATTGAGTACCAAGGTCACAAACTCCTCAAAGCTTGATCCCCTATCTTTGTTTTGTCTTAAAGGGTCGTTGGCACAGATAGGGTGACATTTTCCTATGGGTCCCATGCCCTTCTCAAGCACTGAGGTCAGCCTGGAAACTTTCAAAAAGTGCCCGAAACGTCACTAAAAATTACCGAAATGCCTTGTAAACGCCACTGACAGTACCATATGGCGTTTCCAGATTTGGAAATTCCATACGGTATGGCCAATGACATTTCGTACCCGTTTCGACGTTTCCAGCCATTTTGGGTACTGGTACGCCAGCTGGGAGGTGTTTCCTACAACAGAGTTTCATATGTATTACACTGGGGAGGAACAACAGAAACAGCCTCTTGGCACAGTTTTGGGACTGTTTCATTTTTTCTTTTCAAAATGCTTCTTATATTACATTAAAAGTACAATTGGAGCACAAAATGTCACATCAATTGTCACACTTGGAACTGGGAGCTGTCTGTAGTGACTTCCTCACACAGCATAAACTATGAAAGGCAACATATCACCCTAACCTTCTAAGTCCGTGGAATCCCAATAACTTCCCTAAAAACGCCCAACCTTGTTGTGAACTCATCCAATAACTCATCCCTAAAGACCACAAGCTCCCTCAAATTGAGTCTCCTAGGATCATTATTGAACATTGCCCTGCATCTCTTCTCCCAGAAGGAAGAAATGCCTATGATTTATATCATGTCTCGGATCATTCTTCCATGAGTCCTAATCATACAACTACCTCCTAAGATTACCTAGCATAATAGTGCAAGGCCTATCTGACCAACCTTTTGCATGAAGTCTATAACAAATATAAATATATATAAATATAAATATCATTAAATAATGATTAATAAGTAATAATTAGTAATAATGAAAGGACATGACTATTAATGAAAGGGCATTCCCTCCTACGTATATATGCAGGGCCCTCATTTGCAATCAATCATCTTTTCTCATATCTATCATTCATATTCATATTCTTATATACATTTATTTAATTATCCTTATAGATTTCTTTGTACTATTCCAAATATCTTGGATGTGTGTAGTCTGAACCAGGA
>ML784821.1:469280-484374 GCA_009831015.1 Picea engelmannii
TCACTACTCTTCTGCTAGTCTTCCTTCACAGTCCCACCCAGAATCCCTACGCCATGCCAAGAGAGAGGTGAAAATCTAGAAGGGGACCATTTTATTACAGCGCCCTATCCAAACGCAACAGGCTCGACCCCTCTCAGCTTGCTCTAATTACCACAAGCACACCAGACCCAAGCCAAAATTGGTTGGAACCGCCTCAACAACCCTTGCCACCCCCCTCCAATCCTACAATGGACTTCGACAGTTACCCTATCGAAGAGGAAACTCCCCCTCCTGAGGAGCATACTCCTCCACTGAGTTTCCATCCTGAAATTGCCCCTCTCAAAGTCCATACACAAGTTCACGGTTTTGGCACTGGTGGATGTATTGTGGAGGAAGAAATTCCTCCTTGCTAGCAGGCGAAGAACCAACCGACGACTATGGATGCAGATTCGGAGGAGGAGTCGCCTCAGCTCTCCCCTCTTCGACTCTCGGATGAACATCTTCAGCTCATTTTTGAAATGCGGCAGAAGCTTGATGACTAGACGCACAATCAACGAATTCTTGGCCAAAAAATGGACCTCATGTTCGACGCCATGACTAAAGCTCCAACTAACAAGCGGTGCCCGACTTGTGGCCAAAAGTTTGTCCCAGCTTACAACATTCATGGCAATTTGAGTCCACATATGGATTAACTCCTCCAGGTTTTTGTTCTCTTTCTAGTTTTGTCACTTTTGAAAAGATTGGCAGACTCCCTGCCTTACGATGTATGTTAGTCGGTCATGGCGACCAGTTTATGGTTACAGTTTTGTTCAAACAATTACAAAAAAAATTTAAGGCCACCTATCTTGGTTTCTCTGTTGTGGCAGGACAAGTGGCAGACTATAGACAATGTAATGACACACACTCTTGATAATATATAGATCCTTTTATTTACAAAAGAAAAATGTAAAATACCATGTTAGATATAATTATAAAAGAAAACACTTTCTTCAAAAATATAAAAAATAAAAATAAACTTTTCAAATTACTCTTTCATCCTCATTTATACATTATTTAGATCATTTATTCATATTGATGAAAAAAAATGAATTTTGATGAAGGAAATGATATACCATCATTTTCATTACTAAACTATAATCTCAATAACCATAACAATAGTGCATCGTGGAATAACAATAGTGCACTCTTTTATAAACTATAATTCAATTATGTTAGTTGTCATTCCATGTGTAAATAATTAAGGGATATGGATGTTTTTTTGATAAGAGTTTAAATTGCAAGTGAGGCTAGTATATGATTCCATAAATGAGATCAAGGTTAAATGTTATTAGAAAACATATGACCCCACTAGAGGTAGTGTTAGCGATAACCACAAGGGATATTATCTTTTTTACATATACTATCTAGGTTGAAACCGTCTTTTGGTTTTGGAGTGAGACCTAAAACTACTTATAATTGGTTAAGAGTTTATTTTCCTCGAATCTAAGGAAACAAGTTAACGGCCCAAAACTCAGAGGCATCTTGCAAGAGTGAAATTTTCCCCCCTATATACCACTAGTGAGTTATTTTAGGTGATATGGTTTCCCTTGAATAGTAGTGATGAGTCAACTTATATTCATGGATAATAGCCAATGATAACTATCCTTTCTACTAAATAACAACTAAATTATGATAAATTTTACCACTTTCAAACTAAATCATTAAAATTTGAAAAACATAGCTGATTTCGAAATCATTTGCATATATTTTACAAGTTTGTCACTAAAAAAATTCTACTTGAGTAGCATATGCACTTGGGGCGAATGCATGGATAATGTAGGTGGGTGTGCATTATGTTTGTAGGTTAAATTTTAAAATCTTTAATGCATGAACCTTCTACACATGATATCACATTTTCATATATTTACGTGGAGCAACATTTAAAGATTAAAGTTTAGATAAGAAAATTCCAAAAAAATTCTACCCACAAATGAATTGTGAAATTTATGAGTGGAGATGTTCAAAGGTCGTATAGTTTTGTTAATTCATAACTTATCCTTAGAGTCCTCGATACTAATAAAATCCTTTCCAAATTGGAGAAATTGCTCCTCCATCATTGCTTCTCACCCGTGAAACTTTAGGTTAAAATGTTATGTGAGTCAGTGAACACTTATGGATCTTTATTGACATAATGGAAATATGTGTTTACTCGTCTCTAAATATCGTTATGTGTGTTTAGAGGGCCGAGATGGACATTGTGCATCTCTATTAGAGTTTGGATTATCGAAAAGGACCTTGTTGGCCCCCCATTCGAAAATTTCGCTTTCATGACATCTGGCTCTATCTTACTTGATCCAAGAAGATGATTTTATGGATTATTTTGGTGTGATCGTTGGCTTGTAATGTAATAACTTCACAAAATTGTATCGACTGAATTTTTGGTCTTTTGATAGTCCTTTTATTTTTTTTCTGATTTTTTCTTATTTGAATGGGTTGCTTTGAATTGTGTGAATATTTTGTGATTCAAATGTTTCCACTAGACATTATTACATTGAATATGTTAACTATTGAAAGTGACTTTCACATTGGTTCTTCATTCTTATATCGATTATTTTTCATTTTGAATTTCTTGATTTTCAACATGAAAATTCAATACAAGAGTATGAAGGATTTCGTGATGTCTTTTAATGATTAACAAATGGTTTCATAACATGTTTTTATTTTCAGGTCTTCTTTGTTGGTTAATGAATAAAACTCTAGTTATCATCATGATTCGACAATGGAATCCAAGAATAGATTTATTATTACTTTTATACATTTGTTCTTGTTTTCCTAATACTATTTGATGATATTTCAAAAAGGAATGATCTCATTTGAGCATGAGCTAGAGAACTAGATTTCAATGAATAATCAAGACATGACTTGCTTTGGTCTTAGTCCTAATGGTCATAATCCTTATCATGACTTAAAACCATTAAGAATTGTTAAATTTCTTTATGTATTTGGGCCTTTCATTTGAATTACATGACATTACAAAGGTCATTACTATAAAAGTTCGTGTTACTATCATGTCATGGTTTTCAAGTCATTATTGTTATTACTTGGTCATTATGCAAAGTTACTTGCAATTAATTGTTTTAACGATTGTTCTTAATAACCACGTAATTCGAAAAAAATGAATTGATTACATATTATATGTTTAAGGCATGCGGCTAATAAAACAATTGAGAATTGCATTGTTTACCATCAATTAAATGGAAAAGTGGACAAGGTGAGTGACATAGAAATTTTAATGGATAAGACAATAATAAAATGAGTACCCATTTGCCAGAAGAAAGAGAAAAGTGGCCCAAGAGTTGTCCAGTGATTTAACAATTCATTTTTGTGCATTTGTTTATAGTTTGTTTGTAAAATAAACATAGATATGAGTTTTATTATATTAATAATTAAACATTTGATTTAAAACAATATATAATGGAACATTCCATATTTATTCTCAAACATTTTTGTTATTATTAGGGTTTGATTTTTTTAGCATGAACAAATGTTTAAATTATTTGTTTGATTTTGTTTGTTATTATTGATAATTGTTTTGATTGTTTTGTTTACAAGATCTCATACTCCAGATCATGGAAGAGAATTGGAATTGTTCGTTTTGGGAGAATAGTTGCTAAATGATTGAAATGAGAAAACTAAAAAATCGTTTCACTTTTGAGGAGGTGAAATAAAATCTTGATTTATGGGCAAACGGTAACGAATTTACGAAAACACTCGAAAACCCATCTGTAGAACGGAGCTATTTACCTTAATTGCGAGGATTTTCTCCAAAAACGACATGGTTTGGGAGATACGAACAGATCGCTGACATGAAATTTTCCAGATTTTGTGTTGCAATCAACCTCCAATTTGGCTTTTGTTTGAACGACTCATGGATATTAGAGATTCATGTTTATCATGAAATTAATTAAATTAAATCAGTTTATGTAGTCTAGTCTTATAAAAATAAGATTAGAGCTCTGGAAGAAAAGAGAGGAGCATGGAATAGCGAATGGACTTGGAATTGTAATGGGAAGACAATGAACCTCATTTGGCTTCAGACTTTTGTTATATGAGTAATTTTGGAGTTTTTTTAATATAATATCATTTGTTTTTATTTATGTGTTTATTTTCTTCCTGTCATAGCTTTGTAGAATGAAACCTTGTATTTTTTCCACGTTTTATTAATTCATTGATATGATATTAATTTGTGTATCTCTTGTTCCAAAGATTAATATTTAAAAAATATCATTTGTTATCTCAACTTTATCAATTCTTTGTGTGATTGATAGATAAATGCACGTGTAAAATGTATTAGATTTTTCTTATGCAAATTACATGTGTTTAATTATTTATTTTTAATGAAATGTGTTTTGTTAATTGAAATAATACATTATTATTCTCCATGAAGGATTGATCTCAAAGTTGCTTCCTTTCCTTATCTATATTAAATCTACTCTATTTTGTTGAAATTTCTTTCACCGTAATTTTGTTGGACTTGAAGTTCAACATTGTCTGTTCGAGAATTTCTTTTATGGGTGGACAATCTAACGGATATTTGAAGGAGAGGATTCAACCATTAGATTGCAACTATGCTCCTGATCATGATAGTTTAGATATCATTTTCGGGATTAACTGCGTAGTGTAAGTCATTAATCTATGACCCATATCCATGAGTATTAGTCACACCTGACCAATAATTCTCATGATTTGAATAGTCCACTTAGCACTCATTACATTGGGTGATGCTCACAGGGGTGATACTCATTATATATCGAAAATGATATCTAATATGTTGCACTGTGGAAGCCCCTCTATGCTTAAATAATAAGAGTTAAGGGAGCTCTAACTGGATAGTTCATAAGGCACAATACTTGTTAAGGTTTTGCAAATGGGGTAGTAAGCTAAATGGGCTTGATTGTGGGGAAAACTCCACAGTTAAGCGCGCTTGAGCCAGAGGTGTCTTGGGATGGGTGACCACTTGGGAAGTCCTGGTTACCGTGTGCAAGCCCCATAAGTGATGATTGATGCTATGTGATTCATTTCGCTGGTTTCAATCCCATTTCTTCACCTCTATGAGCATCACCCTATGCAATGAGTGTTAAGTGGACTATTCAAATCATGAGAATTATTGGTCAGTTGCGACTAATACTCATGGATACGGGTCATAGATTAATGACTTACACTACGCAGTTAATCCCGAAAATGATATCTAATATGTTGCACTGCGGAAGCCCCTCTATGCTTAAATAATAAGAGTCAAGGGAGCTTTAACTGGATAGTTCATAAGGCACAATACTTGCTAAGGTTTTGCAAATGGGGTAGCAAGCTAAGTGGGCTTGATTGTGGGTAAAACTCCACAGTTAAGCGCGCTTGAGCCAGAGGCGTCTTGGGATGGGTGACCACCTGGGAAGTCCTGGTTACTGGGTGCAAGCCCCGAAAGTGATGATTGATGCTATGCGATTCATTTCACTGGTTTCAATCCCATTTCTTCACCCCTGCGAGCATCACTCGATGCAATGAGTGCTAAGTGGACTATTCAAATCATGAGAATTATTGGTTAGTTGCGACTAATACTCATGGATATGGGTCATAGATTAATGACTTACACTACGCAGTTAATCCCGAAAATGATATCTAATATGTTGCACTGCGGAAGCCCCTCTATGCTTAAATAATAAGAGTTAAGGGAGCTCTAACTAGATAGTTCATAAGGCACAATACTTGCTAAGGTTTTGCAAATGGGGTAGCAAGCTAAGTGGGCTTGATTGTGGGGAAAACTCCACAGCTAAGCGCGCTTGAGCCAGAGGCGTCTTGGGATGGGTGACCACCTAGGAAGTCCTGGTTACCGGGTGAAAGCCCTGGAAGTGATGATTGATGCTATGCGATTCATTTTGTTGGTTTCAATCCCACTTCTTCACCCCTGTGAGCATCACCCGATGCAATGAGTGTTAAGTGGACTATTCAAATAATGAGAATTATTGGTCAGTTGCTACTAATACTCATGGATATGGGTCATAGATTAATGACTTACACTACGCAGTTAATCTCGAAAATGATATCTAATATGTTGCATTGCAGAAGCCCCTATATGCCAGGATAGTTTAGTCATTGTATTTTGTCATATTTTGTTTGTATGGTTTGTTTGAATATAATTTTTTAATTGGAATGGTTTAGTTCAAATGCTTTGATCATTTGAACAACTCATGTCACAAATTACATTCAAAATCATTTAGTTTAGTTCGATTGTTAGCTTAGCTTGAATATTATTGTTTCAGTATGATTGAAGTTTGAATTATTTGTTTTCTTTATATTTATAGATGTTGTTTAGATTGGATTTGTTTGGGATTAAGTTCCATTACATACTTTGAAATTCTCATTTTCACAAGGTTTCTATTAAATATTGTACCCATGTATAACTTGTGAATTTTGTGAATTTATGTAATTAAATGTAAGGTTATCTAATCTAATAGATCATTGTAAATACTCGAAATCTAAGAGTTAGTAGTTAGTCTCTTAGACAACTTTTCATTTATTTATTAGATAGATCCTTTCACCGGTCAATGAAGCCGTTAAACTCGTCAGGGATAGTTACCTTAAACGGCTTAGGTTACACTTAAACAACCTCAGACCGGACTATTCTCTTTCAGTTGACGAGTGGTCAATATCACCTGTCAATAAATGGCACTAGAAGGAGGGCCAGACTAATAAGTTGGACTTGTGGAGTTTTTATTTCAAATGTATTTAATTTCTCATGACTCCTGTCCAAATCATTGTATTGGAACATGCTTTTCATTTCTCGTTACCCAATATTTCCAACAAGACAATCGTTCTCTTGTCAAAACTCACATTTGATGGTGAAGTGAATACATCTGCAAAGACTCATCTTAATAAGTTTTCGTGTAAATGTATCAAACATGGTATTATTGATTTAAACATTTTATGCAGATTGTTCGCATTCACTTTCAAAGGTCGAATCAAATGTTGGTTTGAATCTTTTCAGGCCTATTCTATTTTTTATTGGTTTCAATTTGCGAATGAATTTTTAGATGCCTTTGAGGTTTATGATTACGATAAATTATGTGAGGAGTTCAAGGCTCTACTAATCAAGGATGATTCATCTTCAGAAGATTTTTCAACAAAGATCAAACATGTTCTTTGTAAGTTTCTCCAAGATGATTTATCTTTCGTACTAAATCTTATTTCAGATGCTTGTGCCCCTTCTATTCAACAAGATTCAATTGCAAATGATGAATTAGATACAGGTCATAGCATCAATTTGCAAGATGAATTTTGTTTACAAAATGAGATGGATCCTTTAGAAAATTTTGAACAAACAGGAGGGGTAGAACCAATTGAGAACAATTTTACTAACAAAGAAACTAGTCTTTCTTACAAACAACTTCATATTCAATCTTCTACTAGTGTAAATATAGTGGAAGAGGATTTGATTGTGAATCAAGGTGCATGTTTATATTCTTCTAAATCTTGCTCTAATCAGTTCCCAAATTCAATTATTAAAGGACACATAGGCAATGAGTATGATCTTAAGTGTTCTAATATTTTAATAGAACCGATTAGAGATATAGATCTTGAATTTAAAGAAAAAACCTTAAATCCTTATCCACAAATCACACCTTCTTTACAAGAAAGATTAGATACATGTTGTGAAATTATTTTCCAAAATCCCGTTGAGCGTATTATGTTTGAGAGTGTATCATCAAAACAAAGTGAAAGCATTAAGGCAAGCGAAGAGGAATGTCTTGGAAATATCATTGTTGATTATCATTGCTCAAGATAAAATTTTCATTTGCTTATTGACGATTCGTTCTATTCTTTATATCCTGATCTTTTCTTATGTTTTGATGTGCATAATACTTACCCACTTTATTCCACAATTCACCATCACAATATGATCTTATTGATATATCAAGTATTGGTGATGTAATTGTTAAACATAAGAATAATAAGGACGGATTTGACGCTCTTTCACTACAATCATTCACAAGAGAGAAAGATATGTTGCGAGATGAACCTTTTCAATTGATTTCTGAAAAAGACAATGCATTCATTATGGAGATCAAAGATTCCATACTTCATATTCATTCATTGATTAGATTACACTCTCACAATTCTATTGCACATTTGGAACCAATTCATCTCATCAAAAGGAATGCTCAAACGAGAAATTTGATTTCTATAATGAATCCTCGTACGACGTGTTTATCAATTGTAGATCTAACTCATCAAAGTGATAATTTGCATTATGAGTTTCATGATAGGATTGAAGATTGGCTTAAGAATTCATATCTAAAAAATCTTCAGAGTAATGGTAAAGTCGTGCTTACTTTGTTTCTTATTGAAAATCTAGGAGGTAAGCATGACATGTTTTTTCCATATCATCCATGTGAAGAAATTCATGAACAGGTAGAGAATTGTCAAGAGAACAGGGCACTTCGGTCTTGGCCGATGGTTATGTCAGGTCCCCATAATTTTGGCAAGTTTTCTAAATTTAGTTACATTCTTCCATGCTTTTGTGATCTGTATCATGACAGAATTGTAGATTGGCTGGAGGGTTCATATACTAAAAATTTTCGACGGAATGGTAAGGATATACTTACTTTGTTTCTGAATGAAGAACATAAAGGTAAAGGTAAGTATGATGTGTTTATTTTCGTTTATGAAATACTTCAATCCATTGTACTAATTGGAAATTTCTTTGTCTTTGCAGAGTTGGAGTTACTTCAATGGTTACATTGGAAATTCCATTTCACTTAGTTCCTGTAGAGTAGATTTAGGAATACTTTAGATTTTATTTTATTTCTTTCACTTTGTCAATTCGAATAAATGTAGTAGGGTGTCACTTTCAGGACGAAGGAAAATCATCATTCGGGGAAGTCTTCTCTTCTTTTCTTTTTCATTACTTATTTCCTTGCTTATCATGTTTAGGCGTTTCCCTTCAAGTCATATCTTTAATTTCTTATTATTTTTAGCTTTATTGTGGAACTTTTTAATATGATCATTTTTTCAAAATTAGCAAGCAAGGATAATCTGAGTAAACTAATGAAAATGATCTCAACTTTTGATTATATTCCATTTAACATTACCTTTAAAAGGTCGTATCTTAATTTTTTTTATCAATACATGAGACTTAACTTTGCAATGTTTATATGGTCATTTTTCTACCATTTTAAAAATCAAAATGTTGTAAAGGAGATGACCGATAAACAATTGAAATTGATTTTAGCCTTGACTTCTTGAATGGACTTAACTTGTTTTGAAAATGACAAATCATGACTGCACACTCTAGTAAAAGGTTCATTTATTTTTCTTCATGTACATAATCCGTAATAAAGAAGGCCTTATTAGTTTAACATTTTATGCAACAAATAACAATTTTGATACTAATTCTTCATCCGAAGGAAATAAATACATTTAAAGGTTTTCGCTACAATCAATTTAATTGATCATTTTGTATCTTATGAACCGATAAACTTATCCCCTTTATGATACACATTCCTTCTATTGCGACAAAAAATTTCACATTATATTTTCACATAAGATGTTACTCTTATTGATAAGGCCTGTTTTGGTTTAATTCCATTCTTTTCTTTTCATTTTGTTTTCAAATTTGTTTGATTAAAGTTGGATTTCTTAGCTTATTTCATATTCTTTTATTTTGAATATTTGTGGTGTGACAATCATTTGTTTTGGGGTTTTAAAAGAAGAAATGTTGATTCTATTATGACTATCAAATTTTAAGATTAATGGATAAGGAGTTGTTAATCCCAAAATAAATGGTTCTCCGGTTTAAGTAAGTCATCTGAGCTTTCATCATTCTGAAGTTTTGTGCTTGAAGAAATCTTTTGCAAGGTAATTTTCAAGAAGAGAATCACCCTTCCCGTGGTGAAACACTTTCCAAGTTTTACCTTCATATTAAAACCTAACTGCATTGATTACGGTTCCTTTTGAATATTACAAATTAGTACAAAATGCTATATTTATATAATTTATGCAATTATGTTTTAATCGGTTCCCTCTTTAGGAACAAATGAGTGAGACTTGTATTGTTATTATCTCAAACCTCTTAATGCCATCCCACACTCTCAGGGAGTAAAGTTTACTTCCCCGTCCATTAAGTAATCTCTAATGAGATTAACATTAATCATAGTGCAACCTTTTTTTCATATAACAAGTGGCATTTAAGGGGTTAGTTGGAGGATAGGAGGTCTCATTGCGAGCTGACCTATCATGATCATGGGTATTTACGATATGACATTACCATCATTCGATCACCAAGCTAGGGTAATGGCTCTCGGTTACATGACTGGGGGAAAGGAGGTATCATCATGAGCTGACCTTTTCATTTCTGTAGATATTTGTGAATGACGTTGTCACTATTTGATTACCAAGTCAGGACAGTGGCTTCCATCTCATTCTTTAGAAAAGCAAAGAAAGTAAGTTTTAACAAAAGGTTTATAAGCTATGCATCTTTAACTAATGGATGGGATAAAAGCAACTAAATGGGTTAAAAGGTATCCATGTCGAGGTTGTAGAGGCATGTTGGTTGCAATGGCTATGCCTATGGTATTAGAAGTAAACTATAAGATAACATCTTCTAGTCATCACAAATTGTTCCTTAGGGTGTGTTCCAATGAAGAATATATTTTGTAGGAAGTTTGATCAATGAATACTCGTCTTTGCATTTTGGGTATTAGTTAGAAGGTTATATTTTAAAAATCAATTGCAACTGGTTAAATCTTTAAAAAGTTGACTTGTTAATGTGGTACACATGTTTCAAGACGAACTCTCTTTTTGTCAAAAGCATTATCTTTTGTCTTCTTGTACATGTAAATATTCTATTATCTAGCCAGAGATAACTGCTTAGTCCTAGTGTGTCGCCATTTGTTGCCCCCCCAACAGTCCCAGTGTGTAAAAATTCAAGGAGACCCCCTTGACCATTTGAAAATATCACTTTCATGACATCTGACTCTATCTTACTTGATCCAAGAAGATGATTTTATGGATTATTTTGGTGTGATGGCTGGCTTGTAATGTAATAACTTCACAAAATTGTATCAACTTAATTTTTGGTCTTTTGATAGTCCTTTTATCTTTTTATTTTTATTTTTTCTTATTTGAGTGGTTTGCTTTGAATTGTGTGAATATTTTGTGATTTAAATGTTTCCATTGGACATTATTACGTTGAATATGCTAACTATTGAAAGTGACTTTAACATTGGTTCTTCATTCTTATATCAATTATTTTTCATTTTGAATTTCTTGATTTTCAACATGAAAATTCAAAACAAGAGTATGGAGGATTTCATGATGTCTTTCAATGATTAACAAATGGTTTCATAACATGTTTTTATTTTCAGGTCTTTTTTGTTGGTCAATGAATGAAAACTCTGGTTATCATCATGATTCGACAATGGAATCCAAGAATATAATTATTACTTTTATACACTTGTTCTTGTTTTCCTAATACTATTTGATTATACTTCAAAAAGGAATGATCCCATTTGAGCATGAGTTAGAGAACTAGATTTCGATGAATAATCAAGACATGATTTGCTTTGGTCTTAGTCCCAATGGTCATAATCCTTATCATAACTTAAAACTATGAACAATGGTTAATTTTTCTTTATGTATTTGGACCTTTCATTTGAATTACATGACAATGCAAAGGTCATTACTATAAAAGTTCTTGTTACTATCATGTCATGGTTTTCAAGTCATTGTTATTACTTGGTCATTATGCAAAGTTCTTTGCAATTAATTGTTTTAACGATCGTTCTTAATAACCACGTAATTCGAAAAAATGAATTGATTACATGTTACACTACGTTTAAGACATGCGACTAATAAAATAATTGAGAATTGCATTGTTTACCATCAATTAAATGGAAAAGTGGACAAGGTGAGTGACATAGAAATTTTAATGGATAAGACAGTATTAAAAGGAGTTACCTATTTGTCAATAGAAAGAGAAAAGTGGCCCAAGAGTTGTTCAACGATTTAACAATTCATTTTTGTGCATATGTTTATAGTTTGTTTGTAAAATAAACATATATATGAGTTTATTTTTATTTTTTGTATTGTTTTATTATATTAATAATTAAATATTTGATTTAAAACAATACATAATGGAACATTCCATAGTTATTCTCAAACATTTTTGTTATTATTAGGGTTTGATTTTTTTAGCATGAACAAACGTTTAAATTATTTGTTTGATTTTGTTTGTTATTATTAATAATTGTTTTGATTGTTCTGTTTACAAGATATCACACTCCGGATCATGGAAGAGAATTGAAATTGTTCATTTTAGGAGAATAGTTGCTAAAGGATTGAAATGAGAAAACTAGAAAATGCTCACTTCTCAGGAGGCAAAATCAATCTTCATTTATGGGAAAACGGTAATGAATTTACGAAAACGCTCGAAAACCCATCTGCAGAACGAAGCGACTTAGCTTATCCACAAGGATTTTCTCCAGAAACGACACGGTTTGGGAGATATGAATAGATTGTTGACATGAAATTTTCCAGATTTTGTGTTGCAATCAACCTCCAATTTGGCTTTTGTTTGAACGACCCAGTGATATTAGAGATTCATGTTTAGCATGCAATTAATTAAATTAAATCAATTTATGTAGTCTAGTCCTATAAAAATAATATTAGAGCTCTGGAAGAAAAGAGAGGAGTATGGAATAACGAATGGACTTGGGATTGTAATGGGAAGACAATGAACCTCATTTTGCTTCAGACTTTTGTTTTGTGAGTAACTTTGGAGTTTTTTTTAATATAATATCATTTATTTTTATTTATGTGTTCATTTTCTACCTGTCATAGCTTTGTAGAATGAAACCTTGGCTTTTGCCCACGTTTTATTAATTTATTGTTATGATATTAATTTGTGTATCTCTTGTTCCAAAGATTGATATTTAAAAAATAACATTTGTTATCTCAACTTTATCAATTCTTTGTGTGATTGATAGATAAATGCATGTGTAAAATGTATTAGATTTTTCTTATGCAAATTACATGTGTTTAGTTCTTTCTTTTTAATGAAATGTGTTTCGCTAATTGAAATAATACATTATTATTCTCCATAAAGGATTGATCTCAAAGTTGGTTCATTTCCTTATCTGCATTAAATCTACTCTATTTTGTGGAAATTTCGTTCACCGGAATTTTGTTGGACTTGAAGTTCAACATTGTATATCCGAGAATTTCTTTTACAGGTGGACAATCTAACAAATATTTGAAGGAGAGGATTCAACCATTAGATTGCAACTCTGCTTCTGATCAAGATAGTTTAGTCTTTGTATTTTGTCATATTTTGTTTGTATGGTTTGTTTGAATGTAAATTTTTAACTATAACAATTTAGTTCAAATGCTTTGTTCATTTGAATAACTCATGTCACAAATTACATTCAAAATCATTTAGTTTAGTTCGATTGTTAGCTTAGCTTGAATATTATTGTTTCAGTATGATTGAAGTTTGAATTATTTGTTTTCTTTATTATTTATAGATATTGTTTAGATTGGATTTGCCAGGGATTAAGTTCCATTACATACTTTGAAATTCTCGTTTTCACAAGGTTTTTAGTAAATATTGTACCCATGTACAACTTGTAAATTTTGTGAATTTATGTTATTAAGCGTAAGGTTATCTAATCTAATAGATCATTGCAAATACTTGAAATCTGAGAGTTAGTATTTAGGATCTAAGACAACTTTTCATTTATTTATTAGATAGATCCTTTCACCGGCCAACGAAGTCGTTAAACCCGTCAGGGATAGTTACCTTAAACGACTTAGGTTACACTTAAACAACCTTGAACTAGACTATTCCCTTTCAGTTGACGAGTGGTCAATATCGTCCATCAACATACCTTTAAACAATGAGTGAGTGAAGAGTTCTTAATTATGTCAATCCAATCCCTAGAGGAGTGTAGGTTGATTATATCGTAGAATTGGATTAAGAACATAATGAAAGAAATTATATTATAGAGATAACATATGAAAACTAAATTTTAGTTTGAATTAAATGGGGAAAAATATTGTAATGTGTATAATAATACTTGAAATAGTTAATGTCGTGGTGGCTCATCTCTAAGAAGAGAACGACCATGCACATTCACAAAAAGCTCGTAATAAGAGGCTGAAACTACATTTCATAATGATGTCAAAAAAATTAAGAAACAAAAACCCTAAAATGAATAACCTTAACCTTAACATGATTAGGGCTAAGTGAGGACATTGCACTGCATAAATTTGAGTCGTTTGGAAAAAGGGGAGCCTTACCAAGATCATAAATTTTCATTTGGTGCACTGTTTTGAGTCTCCTTCAACTCGTTGGAAAGACATTATTAGACTAAGTTGGGTACTCAATAATTATGAGTAACTACCCTAAAAATGCACTCGAAAGCCTTGAAAAATGCATCGAAAAATCACAACCAAGAAACTGCTAGTATTAAGGCCATTTCTAAGATGGCTTCGGTGGCCATCTGGATCATCTCTTCCCTCGAGCATAACAATGGTTCCCATTGCAATAAGTTCATTCACCAATAAGGGGATTTATGTTGGATTTGGTTCCTAGTAAACCACTTACCCCGGTGAAGAAGCTACCCTACTTTAACAAGTTGATAGAGTTGTATCTCATGCTAGCAGGTTCCCTTTGTCTTCGTGTCTATCATTCAACCATTGTAGCTTGCATAATGCGAGCAATATTGAGCACTATAGTGTCCAAGAAATCTACGACCTCTAATATGTCCAACGAAGGTAGAAAGTATGGTTGAAGTGTAAATGTGTTGAACCTGCACAGAATAGATCTAGCTAAACAATAATACACAGATTTGCAGAGAGAATTGGAAAAGGAAGAAGAAGGAGAGAAAGAATGGAAGAATTCTCATTAACTGTAACACCCTGTTTCCCCCAGTTTGTAAAAATAACGGGACTGGCCAAGAACTATGGCAAACTCATAAATGTGAATATGTGATGTAAATGGACCTTGTGGAAAAGGTCAATGAATGTGAAAAACATTATGAATTTTATTGCAGGACTGTTGAAAGCGGATGTGCAGAAAAAGAGA
>ML784821.1:501811-518050 GCA_009831015.1 Picea engelmannii
CCAAGTCACCATAGTGGTGGTCTAGAGTGATCTAGACACACACCGACAGTTATGGGAGTGAACTGCCACCTATTCTAGTCTCTCAGGCAGTTACGGAAGTGAATTGCCACCTAGTTGAGTTAACTAGTCAACTAGTCTTTAGTTAACTGACTGAACAAAGAGTAGTGAGGAGTTAACTCAGGGAATCAAGGCTAATGCGCCACTCTGGTGATGATACCAAGGAAAGGTCGAATTATCATGGTGATGATCCCAATGTTGCATGGTGATGATCCCAATGCAACATCTAAACTCAAATCAACTAGTCAAACTGAAGTGTCAACTGAAAGAGAATATTCTCCAGGTGGAATATTCTCTCCTAAAATATAGGAGACTGGATAATGACTAATTATGACTAATAAACAAATAAAAACCTTAGGAAAAAGAAATCATAGGTGTATGTGAAGTAACTCCAACACGAAACACCTCTACATTGAAGACTTGGTGGAAGGTTCAATTTATAAAAATTATTAGCCATAACTTTGGTGATAGTGTAAATCCGATATTGGAGTGGTCTAAGATTCATGAGGGGGACTATAAGTCACTCTTTTTGCAAGAGAAACCTTACCTAGTCGCCATCTCAAAACTTGTGTGGAACCCAATGTTGATCATGTCCCTTCTTTCATTTGTTGTTTGCTTTCTATTGAACACCATGAACTTATTGCTAGATGTGCTAGATTCATTCAACAAATTTTGCTAATTTGACTACCTCATTCTGAGGATGGGTGGAATTGTCATGTGTTGATGTAATGGGAAGATGTGACAAACCTAGAGCAACAAACCCAAAAGTTGTCTTTTCTTTTAAAAACAATTTGCTCCAACTCTACTCGAAACATACCCACTACTCGAGTATCTCTAAATTTGCCCTCTTGGGCTAGTTTAGCATTTCTGATATCAATTCATTAAATGAAGAAGCATGAAATATACACATGCATTCATCAAGATTCTTGTTAATTGTAAAACTAAAATATTAACATGGCATGCATGACAATAACCAACAAACATGATTAGTATAAACACATCATATCTTAGAGATAATATTATTACACAACGAAAATGAATACACAACAGAGAAAACCACGATAGAGAGAGAGCACTTATCTTTGTTTAAACTAATCACCAATTGGATGCAGACCAAGTATGTTCCACCCAACCATAGACGTTGATGTTCCAAGTCTCAACAACATGCCACCCCCGAGCTAGGGCTATGAATCCACAAGGACGGTTCCAGGGTGTCGCTCAGTTTCCCAAACTAGCCAACACTCAAGCTCTCACGGGTTTCTCATCACACATCTCTTCTTTCCAGCATGAACAACCCAAGAGAATGGACCCCTTCTCTGCCATGCAATCCCTTAGGCTATCCACCTCCTTCTAGGGCTCCAGTGCATCTGGTCAAGAATCTCCATGTTGGAACTCTCGGGATTCTCAATTGTGAACAAAATTTAACACTTGGCAATGCATCATAGGCATGCAAGCATCAATTTGTGGTTGGAATACACCAACAATTACTACAACTAACAAACAATGGCTTCTTCCTCAACAATTCGCCCCCATGTCCCAATCCAAGAACAAGAATGAATGAGGAATGATAAAGGAGCAACAATGAATGAAAGAGTGAAATAATGAATGGAGAATACCCCCCAAACAACCCATGAGATGGGTTTATATATTTACATGAGAAATCAAGAACCACATGGCCTTCCCCAAGAAGCTCATGTAACCACTTATCTCCATTAAAACAATTATGGGTAGATAAAAATATGATAAAATGACTTAGCCCCCTCTCTTGTGGAATCATAACCCCTTATAACTCTTGTTTGGGTGCTCTAGCCTTTCATCAAATAACAAATACATTATTTAATATGGGGACTCAAAACTGGGGTATTACATTCCCCTCCCCGTTATTTGGGCATTGTCCTTAGTGCATAAACAATACATAAATCAAAATTTCAAAGTTATTCAAAAAGTTGTGGGTACTCTTCCCACATGGCATCTTCGTGCTCCCAAGTAGCCTCTTTAGGACCGTAGCAGGTCTTCTGAACTTTTACAAGTTCTACAACTCGATTCCAGGGCACTTTGAATTTTTTGTCCAATATGCATACTGGTTGGACATGAAAGTATCCCTCTGGTTCTACCTGAATCAAATGCCAACCAGTAACATGGTTAGGATCATGTACATACTTTTTCAGAAAAGATACATGAAATACATTATGCACATTCAAAGAAGCGGGCAATGCAAGCATGTATGCATCTGGCCCTATTTTGTCCAATATTTCAAATGGACCACAAAATTTGGTTGCTAGATTGGTACATCTGCCCAACTTCAATGATCTCTCTTGGGCTTTACTTTCAAAAGTACATGCTCTCCCACTTTAAACTCTCTAGTTGTCTTGTTCTTATCTGCATAACTTTTCTATCTATCTTGTGTTGTCTTCAAATTCTGCTTAATTATAACCATTTGGTCTTCCATATCCTTGAGAAATTTTGTCACAAGTACCACTCTATCAACTGGGTTATCCCAACTCACTGGAGTATTCCATTTTCTACCATACAAAGCTTCAAATGGGTTCATTTTCAATGAAGCATGATACCCATTATTATAGGCATACTCAACCAAATGCAAGTAATCTTCCCACTTAGATGGCTTATCCATCACATAAATTTTTAACATGCCCTCAATCACTCAGTTGACTCTCTCTGTCTGTACATCTGACTATGGATGGTATGATGTGCTAAAGTTTAGATTTGTGCCAAATCCCTTGAATAATCCCCTCCAAAAGTTGGAAGTAAACTTTGTATATATATCTAATAAAATTGCCTTAGGTATGCCATGCAACCTAGCAATCTCCCTCATGTAAATTTCTACAATATTAGTTGTTGTATGTGTCATTTTGACAGGGACAAAATAAACAACCTTTGTCATTGTATCAACAACTACCATTATTGAATCATGTTTTCTTGTTGTCCTAGGCAATTTAGTTATAAAATTAATGGTTACCACTTCCCATTTCTTCTCTAAAATCGGTAATGGTTGTAACAAACTCGTTGGGTTCCTATACTTAGCCTTCAATCTCTGACATTCCATACATCTGGCAATGTAATCTGCAGCATCGTTCTTCATTCCTAGCCAAAAGAATTGGCTTCTTATTGCTGCAATTGTTTTCTGGTAACCTGGATGTCCAACATACAGAACATTATGCATTTCTTTTAATACCAAATTCCTATGTTCTTTGGAACTAGGAACATAAATTCTATTTTTATGCATAAGAAACCCATCCTCTTTAATCTCATACCCTTTAATTTTTTGTTGTATATTTTCCTGCTGTAAGCTTTCTTTTACATATAGGTAATGTTGATATGTAGCAATAGCATCTAAAATTATACTCTTCAAATCTGACTGATGCATACTAATGGTTGTAGCGTGCATGAGATGTACTATTTTGTTGAGTGCATAAACAACTTTATTTTCTTTTCCCTTGATATGCTTAATGTCAAAGTCATACTCACTTACAAATTCTAGCCATCTTGTCTACCCGACATTCAAAGTTGGTTATTCAAAAAGATATTTCATACCATTATGGGTTGTTCTTAATTCAAATCTCTTTCCGATGAGATAATGCCTCCACATATTCAATGCATGAACAATGGCAGGAAGCTCCAAGTCATGTGTGGCGTAGTTCCTCTCATGTTCTTTAATATTTTTGGACTCATAACCAATCACATGTCCATTTTGAGTGAGGACTCCACCAAGTCCTTCCTTGCATCCATATGTACAAACCACCAAATTTTCATTTGGGTCAAAAATATTTAAAATAGGTGCACTAGTAAGTAATTGCTTCAACAAATTAAAGTTCTCTTCACACTTAGTTGTCCATTCAAATTTAATTCCCTTCTTTTGCAAATAAGTGATGGGATGATCAACCTTAGAGAAACCTGTTATAAATCTTATGTAGTAACCAGCTAATCCCATAAACGATCTGACTTCTGAAACATCCCTGGGTGTTTCCTATCCTCTAATGGCTTCAATATTCTTTGGATCCGCTATTATACCTTGTTATGAAATAACGTGTCCCAAGTAATGGATCTGTTCTTGGTAAAAAAAACACTTAATAAGCTTGGCATACAACTGGTGTTCCCTCAACACTTGCAACACCAACCTTGAGTGATGTTCATGCTCTTCTTTGACTTAGAATCGATAAGTATGTCATCCAAGAATACAATGACAAACTTATCAAGATAATTTTTGAATATGCCATTCATTGAGCACATAAAGAAAAATGGTGCATTGGTAAGCCCAAATGGAACCATTATGGTTAGCCCAAATGGCATCACTACAAATTCATAATGCCCATACCTGGCTCTAAAGGTTGTCTATTGATGTCTTCTTCATTGATTCTTACTTGGTGGTATCTTGATCTCAAGTCTATCTTTGAGAATATCTTTGCTCCTCTTATCTGATCAAAGAGGTCATCGATTCAGGGTAGAGGGTACTTGTTCTTTACAATGGCTTTATTCAGTTGTCTAAAGTCAATACATAGCCTCAATGTTCCATCCTTCTTTTTAAGAAAGAGTATTGGTGCTCCCCAAGGTGAAATACTTGGACGTATGTACCCTTTCTTCATCAATTGTTCCAGTTGCATTTGTAATTCGTTTAATTCTGGTGCACTCATTATGTAAGGTGCTTTTGATACTTGGGCAGCTCCTGGTACTAAATCAACAGATAAATCTATCTCCCTCTTGGGTGGCAATCTTGGTATTTCTTGGAATGCATCTTCAAATTCTTGCAGTATCGAAAAATATTCAAGGCTTGGCCCTTTTTCCTTTTCTGGCTCCTCCACATGCATTGCATACAATTGACATCCTTTCTTGAAACATCTCTTTAGTTGTAAGATTGAAATCTCCCTCATAGAAATAGTTCTTAGAATTCCTTTCACAATGCTTTGTTTTCCTTCTTCATCAAGGCATGTAAATTTCTCGTTATGACAGTCTAGGAAAACATGATGCTTGTCCTGTAGCATCCCCACTTTAATCCCCAATTTAATTAATGCTTATGTAGATATAATATGTGGCTACAACCAAGTGATGTAATATGTGAATTGTATTTCATTGTTTTATTAATAAAATGTGATTCCAACTGCTAAGGGGATATGGACAAGAGACGGGGGTTGAATTAATCCATAAGAGAGGGGAGTGTCCGGGATACTGACCAAGAGGGGTCCAAGGGGGAATTACCCATGTCTATTAATTCAACCCATTTTTCTAAATTTGTTATTTGTATATGAACCTTCCAATTTTTGATTGAGTGTTCCCAAAACCAATCATTGAATACATGTAAGAGGGTGGGTGTGAGTGGTCACATCTCAAAGTTATTAGGCACATGGGGGTTGAGTACAATCAGCTTGGGGAAGAGTGTGAGTCAAGAAAGGCAAGCGAAAGGGAAGAAATTCATATGGGTTGGGACAACAATTTTACACATGGAGTTTTGGTGCATGAGGAGCAAGTAGAGAGCAAGAAACAGAGCTTGAAGCTAGTGCAACCATGGAGGGAAAATTCTAGAGCACGCTAGAGCATGTTTGGAGTGTTTTGGAGCTGGATAACTGAATATCCAGGTTGTCAGGCCTGAAGAGTGAACTCCTGTGTGAATTGCACTAAAACAACAAGTGTGTGTTGTTGTTTGCTGGTAGTTTTCCTAGCAACAAGTTCCCTTGAGTTCCCAGGTGGGAGATTTCTAGCTACCTGGGCCAAAGAGACCCTGATAAATGAATGGGATGCCCAAGGGACTGAGATCACTGAAGGGGTACATTCCTTGGATTAGGCAGGTCAAGAGGAAGAGAGATGGTGGAAAATCAAGATAGTTGTACGAATATATCAGTGGGTTGTGAGATTTATGAGCGGTTACTGGACTGTGAGAGACCACCCTCTTTTGAGGATTACTAGCCTCGGTTCGAGTGATTTTTTGTTGAGACTTGGAACAAAAATTCTATTGTTGGGTGGAATGTCTGTCCCAGGCAATTGGTTGCACAACCATTGTTAAAAGATAAGTGTTTATCTATTTTTCGTCTTGTATTTATGAGTTAAATTGTTGTGCATGAACTCTCTGTATTTGAGAATGATTTATATGTTGTTGTAATGAAGTTTATTAGTTGCATTCATGTATATTTTAGTATGTTGTAGATGCATCCATGTAATGACAACGAACAATAGTTAAATATATTTTTAATTCATAGTCGAAAGCTACATGAGATGAGTTAGTTGTGAATGAATTAAATTAGTTAGCAGAAATTTCATTTTGATGTATATTTTGCACCGTAATGTCCCTCCATTGGGATGGGGGACGTTACATGTCCAACCAATACATTCCAATTATACTATCATAAGATCTTAATGGGATGATATTCATATCAACAATTGTACTTCATTCTTATTTATTAGACAACTTCTAACATCCTCATTAATCCTTATTTTGGTTCAAGTGGCTAGTTGAACCAAACTTTATTTCTCGAGCTTATAACTCTTGTCCAAATGTAATCTATCCACTATTTTTGGATCAATGTAATAATGGCTTGCTCACGAATCAATTAAGATAGCAATGGGATGATTAATGATCTTACCTTCCACCTCGATCATATTGGATTGGTACTCTACTTGTCGATCTTCTAGGGTTGCATATATTATGCCCATATCTTCTACTTTTGTAGCCTCTTGGATGTTGTGCATGGTATTCACTGTGTATTTTTTGTGAGGGAAATCCTTGTACACACGATATTCCTTGCATCCCCAACATTGGATTGGTGGTCTTTCCCTTTTTTCCAAGGAATCTTCTCTCTTGGATTCGTCCTTAGTAGGCCGGTCTTGCTGATTTTTGTTGGGGCTATTTCTGTTGAAAGGAGGTTTGAATCCATTCCTCCCCTTTCTCCTTATTCTTATCCTTCCAATATTTTTGCATGGATTCTCTGCCCTTTCCTTGCTCATTCAAGTACTTAGCCTTCCTGATAGTTTCTGTCAAGGTTCTAGGTTCATCATATTGAATCTTCTCTTTATAAAATGAAGGTTGTCCACTCAAAAACCTTTGTATTTTCACCTTCTCATCTTCAACAAACCCCACATACTTTAACAATCCCAAGAAATCCTTTTCATACTTTGTCATGGTCATGCTTCCCAGCCCGAGTTCAAATAACTCCTGCATTTTCTTGTCATAGAAGTGCTCTGAAAGGTACTCCTTCTGAAAATATCTCTTGAACTGTTTCCAAGTGATCTTGCCTTTGTTAATGTGTTCCACTTGCTTAAGTTGATCCCACCATATAACAACTTTGCCATGCAAATGGTATGCGACAATTCTTGCTTCAATATTAGGTGAATAGTTGTGCAATTGAAAATACTTCATGATTCCCAACAATTGAGCTTCAACATCATCTTCTTTTTCTCTCTCACCATCAAAGGATGGTGGCTTAAGCTTCCTCAACTATCCTTGTAAGTTATCCAATTCATGTCTCCTTCTTTAGTGCCTCACAGGGGATATCTCTAGACTGCTTATGGAGTCTTCAGAGGCATAAAGTTTCCTTGTTGAGAGAGGATGCGAGTGTTGCCTTTGAGTCCTACTATCACTTCTAGAATAACTAGTCCCTCTGTAGTTATCCCTTCTTTCGTGTTGTTTGCCTCCTTCTTGAGCCTGGTCCCTTCTTTGCTTGTCTATGTAGATAATTTAGGATTTTCATTACTTGAGCACTTATTTGGTTTTGTTATCTCATCAGTCTCTCATTGTTTGCTTTATAACTCTGTACTTCTATTTTTAGGATTCTCATAATCTCTATTAATGTCTCTTGTTCCCCCTTGCTCCAATGTCCATTTGATTATGCCTCTGTATTGCCAACATTGATGTTTTGACCTTGAGTTGCTTTATCATGACTGAAGGCTCCTTCCCCTTCCTCCATTTCCCATATTTGCATTCTTATCTTGTTTATATCTCTTAATTATGCAAAAGAGTGTGCATATGACATAATCTCTGTTAGCTTAAACGTAAGCATAAACATTTATAAGCATTTCTGTAAAGGATTGTAAAAGAATTATATACATAAATTTTCTATTTTTAATTTTCCTTAAGCTCACTAGTCATTTTATTCGAAATTGGTTGTGAGTTCTGTTGCTCGAAATAATTCTATGGGTTCATAACTAAATTCCTCTCTTCGAGAGCTTTCCAGCGACCATTTCCTTACTTAATTTTGAAATCGGGGCAACAAGTTTCGGTCTTCTGAAATTATCAGGTCATCTTACATTAATTTCCACTTGATTCCCATGTGGCATCTATGTGGTGCTTAGTCACTTGTTCCATTCGATGTGGTACTGACGTGGCACTCACCACCTGATCCATTGGTCCCCCCTAATTCATGGTTTGGAACATTTCAGAGCCTTTCATTATCGTCGGGGTCTTCTCCGTCGGAGTGCATTCACTCCTAGATTTACTATCTACTCTGAAAGACCTTGTCTGACAACACCCTCTTGGAATATCTAACGGTCCACGAAGTTGGGGAACCGATGACTATGATTGCTTCAAAGTCTTCACTTGCACAACAGTTACTCCCCGCTCTCAATGCCCAATATCCATGCTACAAAAGGGACCCATGAGACTCTATGGTTGAGATCTCTTCTCAGAGTCCTTCCTATCAGAGTACTCTCACTCCAGTCTTGTTGATCACTCTTACTGTCTCACTCCGATTACACGCACTACGATGGATCCAACAATCCCTATTCTTCTCCTCCAACAGTTAATATTTCCTCGGAGTTCACAACTGGTTGAAATTTAAGGTCCATCCCTTTAACTCTTCCTACTCGATCATGTGGGGCCTATGCAAATCGACGACTGTCATTACCTCACGTCCATTCATCGGTCAACAACGTAGATTGCTCCTCAGAGTTCCTCCCGTCAAAGTGGATCATCCTCAGGATTGCAACTCACTCCAACTAGCACCCCTTCAACGAACAATCAAGTTCTATTATCCTATATATCTAAGGCTAAGATTTAAAGCGAAGGCTTGAGAGCCTCCATGCCCAACTGTGCCCACTCATGTCTCATTGACCAACCAACTATCGACATATATCATTCCCCAAGGACATTGATTCTATGTTGGCATCCTTATCACCTTGAAGACCAAGTTGTCACACCACATCACCAAGACATCGTCGTTCTCTCTCCTCCTACTCAAACCACACTAGATCTACGACTGAGATCGTGGGAATATTTCCTGATAGATCAACGATTCTCCTTCACTCTTAGAGTCCCTCCCATCAGAATGCCTCCACTCCAGACATCCAAGTTTACTCCAACCCTCAGACTCACTCCAATGACACACACACACACACCGTAAAGGATCCAATGGCCCATATCTCTTTGAATCCACTCTCTAATGGATCAACGACTATCGGAGTCCCTCGTCGTCAGACTCCATGCAACCCTACATTCAAACATCTCGATGGAAGTTTCCTCCGATCAACGGTGGATATCTGTCCATCCCCATATCCAATAGTCGTCAATTAAGGGTGACCAACCAAAGGCTTAGACCCAACAAGGGCTCACCATCCCACTTGACATGTCCATCTACTAACACGTGGCTACAAGGGGCATATCACAAGATGACAGATGGCAAGGTACAAAGGATGATGGGACATCGATTGGACATACAAATTAAGCATTTGATGTGGCAATCAAAATTACACAAGGCACAACTCCACAGGGTTTCATGACTCTTCGTGCTTCACACACATGTCACAAAGGTTTGGATTTTGTTTATAAATGGTTCACTCGCCTTTCCCCACATGCATGTGGGATGAAGATTTACGTAGTCCATGGGTAAATGGTAGATAACCCACTTAGAAGCTTGATCAATGGTGATTGTTCGTTGGTTTCCATGCTAGGCATATTGTCGATTCAAAGGCTCACATCGTGAAGGGGAGGCTAGATGAGATGTTAGGGCCGAGATGGATCACCCGAGCATTATTTCCATGGTGATCTCAACACTGCTACACTTCGACATCGTCCGATAGCCAGTAATTAACTCAAGAAGCACCACAAGAATTTCTACAGCAGGCCCTTCAAGGCCCGATGTTGTAAACCTAGGCTCTGATACCAATCTATGACACATCCAGAGCATCAAACCTGAAAATTGTCTTTTCTTTTAAAAATGATTTTCTCTAGCTATGCTCGAAACATAACCACTTCTCATGTATCTCTAAATTCGCCCTCTTGGGCTAGTTTAACATTTATGATATCAATTAATTAAATGAAGAAGCATAAAATATACACATGCGTTCATGAAGATTCTTGTTAACTGTAAAACTAAAATATTAACATGTCATGCATGACAATAACCAAAAAATAGGATTAGTATAAACACATCATATCTAAGAGATAATATTATTACACAACGTAAATGAATATACAATAGAGAAAACCATGAGAGAGAGAGAGAACTTATCTTTGTTTAAACTAATCACCAACCAGTTGCAAACCAAGGATGTTCTACCTAACCATAGACATTGTTGTTACAAGTCTCAACAATAGGCCACCCTCGATCCAGGGCTATGAATCCACAAGGACGGTTCCAGGGTGTCACTCAACTTCCCAAACCAGTCATCACTTAATCTCTCATAGGTTTCTCAACACACGACAAGCTGAATTGTACTTTCTCTCTTTTTTCCAGCATGCACAACCTAAGAGAATGGACCCCTTCTTTGCCACGCAATCCCTTAGGTTATCAACCTCCTTCCAGGGCTCTAGTGCATCTGGTCAAGAATCTCCATGCTAGAACTCTCAGGATTCTCATCTATGAACAAAACTTAACACTTGCCAATGCATCTCAGGCATACAAGCATCAATTCGTGGTTGGAGTACACCAGCAATTGCTACAACCAACAAACAATGGTTTCTTCCTCAACAATTCACCCCCATGTCCCAATGCAAGCACAAGAATCAATGATGAATGGTAAAGGAGAAACAATGAATGAAAGAGTGAAAGAATGAATGGAGAAGAACCCCCAAGCAACCCACATGATGGGTTTGTATATTTACATGAGAAATCAAGAACCACATTGCCTTCCCCAATAAGCTCATGTAACCACTTCTCTCCATTAAAACAAATATGGGTAAATAAAAATATGAGAAAATGACTTAGCCCCTTAAGCCCCCTCTCTCATGGAATCATAGCCCCCTATAATTCTTGTCCTTGTCCGTCTAGTAGCCAATCATGCATTTTATTATTAATGATGATCAAAGCATTACATTTCCTAGGCACTTCGATCTCTTTTAATTGTTTGGGTGCTCTAGCCTTTCATCAAATAACGATTACATTATTTAACATGGGGACTCAAAATTGGGGTATTACAGAAGAATTACGTCAATCAAGGCCAATGGTTGGCAACCCATGCACACTTGAAAAGGGTCGTGGCTAGTAAAACTATGAAGTATTTTGTTGTTGTTGTTTTGAAAATTAAGAAGGCTTTCATCCCAAGTACGTGGATGCTTCGAGTTGTACATTTTGAGGATATGTGTAATGAGCATGATGACCACCACCTCTGTCTATCCATCGGTTTGGGAATGAAAGGTAGTTGATTTGGTTAGTTTGGTATCCATCATGGGCCAAAGGTTGGACCAAAATATACTTAGGAACTTGTTTTCCCTATAAAAAACAATGGTCTTTGCCAACTCAAAATAAACCACATGCTCAAAGAAGATCTTGGCAGTGGCTTCTATCGTGACACTCTTCTTGAAAGATGATAAAATTGTCATATTAGAATTGGTAAACAACCTCAAAAACATAGATGCTACCATGCTTGGTTGAGGGTATACCTAACATAAAATCCATACAAATCGACTCACGAGGCTTATCTAGATTCGGTAGAGGACTATACAATCCTTGCTTTTTTATTGAAAGTCTAGTGATGGCACGTGCAATGCACAATCTGATATATCTCTTGAAGTATTGTTAAAGCTTTGGCTATGAGAAGTATGTCAACATCACTCCCATTTCTTTCTCCACATTGAAATGCTCTGGCACCCGAGTGTAATGTCTTTCCCAAATTATCTTCTCGTGCTCATTTAAAAGAAACTTGTATGAAATTATCTTCCATCCTAGGGGTGAAAGTACAAAACTTGTTTACTTGTGACAAATGTTCAATATGTAGGAATAAATTTAGGAACATTTTCATACAGTTAGGGCCACTCTAAAGTCTCATGTCCACACGAATTGAAGAATGCAATCAATCCCACCACTAAAGGTTGGTTGAGGCAATTTGCAACTTGATTGGTGCTTCTCAGGTGAAATTGTTGAAGGTAAATGGATCATTTCTAATGGTATTCATTATGTAACTTGCCCTGCATCGACATAAATTGATAAGGCACATGGTTAATGTGGATGGCCATTTCCTTTCCCAACATATATTGCTTCCACTTTTGACCGTCATATACAATGGAGTAAATATCTTTACCATAGGTGGGGTGTCTACAAACTATTTCAGAAAGAGTCTCATTGCGATAAGCCACATGATGTCCCTATTGTGTGATGATTGCATCAATGGCATACTCTAAGGGTTCTATCTCAAATTCAAATGTTTTTTGCATACCTTATAGAATCGAGATTGAGACTATGTAAAAGCAATGTTTCAACTCCCTTAGCCCAAACAAACTTTGGCTTGGCTCCAATCTTGCTCACCTATCTCAATGGCCATGTGATATGAGAGAACTCGATCATGACCCTATGGTAAAAGTTGGTGAGGCTCGAAAAGTCACAAAGATTCATAAGTGTCTTCAAGGTCAAATAGTTATCGATGAGTTGAATCTTGGTTGGTTCCAGATGCACACCACTCTCATCCATGATGTACCCCAAATATTAGATTGAGTGCACACCAAATGAGCACTTCTCCATATTTTAATAAGGTGTTTGTCACTTGTTGAATGTGGTTCAAATGTTCCTCTCAATTTTTCCTTTAGATGAGAATATCGTCTAGGTATACAACCACAAAATAATGAGTGAATGCTCATAAAATATCATCCATAATAATCATGAACATCATTGGTGCATTGATCAAGCTAGAAGACATGACCAACCACTCAAAGAGACTTTCCTTAGACTTGAAGGTTGTATTCCACATGTTAGTTGGCTCGATTGGCCCATGGTGGTAGCCTTACATAAGGTCATTCTTGCGAAAACAATGAGCTCCTATTAGTTGATCGAGTAGATCATCAATCTAGAGGATGGGGTACAAGTTCTTAACTACACTTTTGTTCAAGGCTCTATAATCAATACAAAGTAACCATGTTCCATCCTTCTTTTGAACCATCACAATAGGGATCCTATGTTAATCCTTGTATAAAACCCCACGTTAAGCGTAAAGACCCATGTTAAGCCCTAAATAAATCCCTATATATTGAGTATTACATTTTTATTGTTATATTAATGTTGTCGGCTAGACCGATTAATGGTAGTTGTAACATTTGTCTCCTATATATACCCGGGAGACCTAGTTTTATAAATCATCTCATCTTGTACATTTATTAAATTGTAAAATGAGGTTTCCCCTTTAAAGAGTCTTCACATTCATGCTTCTCTCCTTTTCAAGCGTGAAGTTACTTAATTTCTCTTTTTTTTATGCTATTTGAGTGTTTGGTGCACAACATTTGGTTTTAGAGCATACGATCCTAAGGTTTTTCTCCTTTAAACAAGTTACCTTGGCATTTTCACTATTATTTTTTGGGGGGAAGTTCTAGACAAAAAAAATTGGGAGTCTAAGGAGACATATTGAAGTACCTGTGGTAAAAATTTTAGGTTTTGGTTTGCTATACGTTTGGAGTTATAGAGTGTAGAAATTAGGGTTTTTGACTAGTCCTAAAACTAGTCTCAAATAGGTGTTCTTGTTAAAACGGTCATTATTATTATTATTATTATTATTATTTTAAGAGAAATATTAGATAAGAAAATTTCCAAGATCCTAAGGAGACATTTCATAGACCATGTGGTAAAAATTTCAAATCCTCATTCTCTATACTTTTTAGGTAACATATTGTGGAAGTTGGGATTTTTTACTAGTCCTACAATTAGTTTCAAACAAGTGTTCAGGGTAAAATGGTCATATATGATTCTAGAAAGATCCAATTTGAGTTCCATAAGTTTCATTGGAAAGAGGACAGACCATAGTGTTTCAAGTCAAAATTTTATAATCATATCAAAAAAATTGGACATGTGGAGTTCCATACAAGTTCATTCTCTGGAAAGGGCAAATAATTAACAAGTTTTGGGAAAGTTACCATAACTTTCACTTGGCACATCAAATTTTGGTCAAACTTATGACATTGTATAGAAGACATATTAGAGTACTACAAATCGAAATTTCAAACTCAAAAGGGCCTAAATTTAAGAGATATATTAGTAGAAATGTCAGTCAACAAGACAATCTTCAAATCATGGTTTTAAAGGTATGTAACTTACAATTGGCATAGCTTTTGATTGGAAGAATTGTTTTTGGTGATTCAAAAATTGCAATAAAGAGAAAATAGTATTATTATTTTCTCACATGGAAAAGGGTTCTACAATAATTTATACTCCTACCAAACCTCTAGAGAACTCACACATGATGGCTGGAGAAAGTGAAGACTTTGAAAAAAGGGGTATCCCAATTAAAGAACCAAGTTAATGAAATGCGTGGTAGTATGTTGAAGGTGGTGGATTTATCACATTTTAGAGAATTCCTTAAAAAGTAAATGGAAGAGTTGATGGATCAAAATATAGATTGATTACAAAATTCCATGGAAATCATGCTCTTATAGAGGTTCCCTAAAAGGGATATTGTGATCCAATGAAATCATGAAAATAAAGAGAACAATAATGTTGAACCTCAATCACGTATGGGGAATATTTCAACGCATCTGGAGAGCATGAATATTGAATCCCATAATCATGATCATTCAACACTCTAAGATCTGCATCATCGGGGGTTCAACTTGGGACCAAGAAACTACTTAATTCCCAAGATCGATATGAGGAAGTTTGATGGTAAAGATCCTAAACATGGATATTCTAGATGGAGCAATTCTTTGATCTACACCAAGTGATAACTTTACAAAAGGAAACTCTTGCATCCTTGTATTTATAACTTGATCAATTTGTGTGGTATCAATGGCTTTGTGAACAAAAAAATGATTCTATTGTCTCTTGGTCCATTTAGAGATGAATTGATAACACATTATGGGTCAATGCATTCTTTAGTTAATTGATATATATTCGTAAAGAGGTCCAATTACAAAGCATATTCAACACTTTCAAAAGTTGAGTCTTAGAGTAAAGAAAATTCAAAAGTATAATTTGTTAGATCTCTTTATGGGCACTTTAAAGGAAAACTGTTAGATTTGTTTTGGAAAATTGGGGTCCAAAACCCTTCAAAACCATTTTGAGGCATTAAACAACATTTTTGGGGGTTACATATTCATGACAACTCGATTCAATTTGAATTTTATAAAATAGAGAAAAGTTAACAATCTGAGTTGTATCCTCTCGATGAGTAGTCTTTTGATAAATTTCTTTGCGGATTTTATGTTTCTTGGTGGTCTTAGATTTGATGTTCAATTGACACTCACATTTGGGCTTGAAGAAGAATTTATTGGAGGTAGAATAAGACTACCATCAAAAGTTGAGCTTCTACTAGTGCTAGTGGGGAGAGGAGTGATGCCATCTAATGATAATTCTACTTCCACACTTGCTAGATTTTTTTGTTGAACACCTTCTTGGCACTCTCCGCCTTTATCAAACATCACATCACATGATACAAGATTCCAACACACGTGCTTACTCTCTTTGGAGTAGTCAACAAAATACATTCTTCAATTTTTGCAACTAACATTTTTCTAGTCTGTTTAAGGACATCTACATATGTTAGTGAATAAAAAACTCTCAAATGTCCCACACTCTTCTCTTGGACCATGCTTCTTCTGGTGTACAATTTTTCATTGCTACTTTAGGAATATACATACTTGTGTTAAGGTTTAAGCTATTATTAGAGTTCTTTGCATTTCACTAGATAACAATAGCATAAGATAGGATCACTGAGAAATACACAATCACAAGAGACATATCATTTATCCCGGGAAACCCTCACGGGGGAGAAAACCCAGCAAAACTTCCTTATTATAGATAGCCAATACAATGCCAAGAGATAACTCAA
>ML784821.1:524046-536929 GCA_009831015.1 Picea engelmannii
GACTTCTTATTATGCCTATTACAATTATATTTTGAGCAATCCGCAAAAGGGGATTTGGTCCTTTACAATAACTGACATGATCAATCTGCAATGGGGATTGATCTAATGAATAATTCCACAATAATAATTAGAATACACTTCGTAGTTACATTATTTCAACAATAGCTACTACTTATGCCCAAAACTCATTTACCATATGCTTTTCTTGTAACATGGACCTTTCCAGAAGTTTATACCTAGCCTTCTTTCAGCCAGTATAGGGTAGGTTAGAAATAAGACTAGCGTAGTTCTTTTTGCTTACTTTTTCTTCATAATTTAGATGTTTGCTATCTTTTCCAGTTATAACTTAGATGTTTGCTTTGTTTTCATATGAATAGCATAAGTTTGGATTCTTTAATAAAGGTCACATGCTGTGATTAGTCTACTTTGCAATTTGTGATTGTCTTCTTTAGTTTAAGTTTCCTTTCAACAAAGATTTCTCCTTTTCATTTAAGGATTTTCATTTTTGCTTGACTAAAAGCTTGGCTTAATCTTGGTTTTCCTCCATCATCATGAGGAAACAATATGCAGGAATTCTATGAGAAGTTCAATCATGAAATTCACTTGCTTCAACAACATTTACTCTGACATTGAGAGTTAGACAACATGTTATCCCAAGAAGCTGAAAGAATACTTGTTGAGGAATACTTGAAAAATGGAACAAGATAGAAACCAAGCTAAGGAAGTTATATCGATTGTTGACAACCTCACTAAGGATGGTGTCTATTGAGCATAATTCACTAAAGCGTTTGTCGCTCTATGATAGAGGGTATTACTGAAACTTTATGGTGCATTTATCCTTTTCCTAGTATTAAAATATGTTTACAATTAAGGGGGAAAGTAACATTACATTTTACATCTAGCATACAGCTCGAGGAATAGAGAATTAGGTTTCAGTTTTCCTCTGATGATTTGATCACGATGATATCTAATCTTGGGGATACTAATCAATTGAATAGCTTTCAAGCACACTTCTTTAGGTAAAAATCGGTGATCGTTACAACTACAATCATTTGCTGCTCAAGAGAGGAGACTCCATCAGACAAAATAACACTTAAACTCAAGTCCACCCTTCCTCCTGACGATTGTAACAAATTTTGATCCTGGAAAGATATATCCACTTGAATAGAAGGACAAGATTTGAGGAAGATACATATATTCAGAGGATTTGAATTGATCATGGAGAGGAAATGGAGATCTCACAAGGTAAAAAAAAAGGAATTTGATGGACAACGAAGTGGAATTATGGCTAAGGCTACATAATTGAACTGGAAGTCTTTATAAAGTCATGATGAGAGGTGTAATTCTTAGCTAGCGCTAGCACTAAAACCCATATGAATGAAGTAATGTGTGTATAAGCTTTCACATGGATTAGTTGTTTCAGGTGGTTGCAAATTTCTAGCTGGTTGGAATGCATGAATATTCTTGAAGTTTTTGGAAACACTCAATCTACGATTTCTTTATCAACTCACTTTCTTTCGTAATTGCATATTGTTGATCATCATTCATTTAAGGTTTAATTTCTTAGTTGCAGTAAGGTTTTGGGCTGAGTTCACTTCCTAATCCAACACTTCTCTTCTCATTCTTTCATCATCCTCTTTTCCCTTCCAAGCAGTTCATTTCTTAAATTTCTATTTGTCTTATGATCCATGATTATATTTGATGACATACAGACCTCTCACCTCTGTTTGTCTTTTTACAGGCAACATTTTCGCACTGGAAGCAGGCACAGATAAGCTTGGATCTCTTTCCTAGATCCTTAACAGAATTAGGGGTCTCTGTTTGAATATGAATCAGAACTATCTGGGGATGTTGTGACAAAAATTAAACTATGTCTGGACATAGTGGTTAATCAATGCTCGTCCTTTCATATTAGATAATGAGAAGATCCTATGTAACGGGGGAAACATCCACACACTAAGTAGTTGCTCACGTGAAGAGTTAAGTGTCAAAGTCTAAAGGATGAAAACTTAAAGGGATATCTTTGTGTAGCCAAGTGTGGCAAATATTCAAATAAATATCAATAGATGGAAGTCATCCCCTATCAAGCTAAAAGGCCACTGCTTTCCCCATCCATCGAATGCTAAGCATGCACTAAATAAATCGGGAAGGAATGTAAAGGAAAGTTTGACCAGACTAGGGGACATGCAAATATCTCCACCGAGGCTATGGACGCTCACTAGCAGCGAAGCAAGATATGTGACGCCATGGTGACTCCATCAGGGCTATGGATGCTTGCGGGTAGTGGAGCAACACCTGCGAGATATCTACATACGCACTTGGTGAAAAACCCTTATTTACCCCAAATATATATCAGCTCCACGATAGAGATACCAACTCAGTTTGTCGATGCAGTTTAAGGAAATAAATCTCATCATAACTTGTCCTCTATTTACAACATACGAGCTCCACTAGCCAACATGCAAGCATCACTAGTGAGCCCACCACGATGGAATCTTTCAGGTAACTGTTACATATTATTTATGGAATTTCTGATCTTAAAAATAAGTTATGACCCTCTAAATTTTTTTCTTATCATTTAAGACAGACAAGCAGATATTCTGGCTTCACCCAATGTGTCACCATTTGTTGCGCGCGTGCACCACCCTCCCAGTTTTCTTCTCTTACAGTCTCCCAGAGACAAGATATTATCCCCCCTCGAAATCTTCTTACCATAACTCGCACACACACTCTCTCGTGCTAGCGACTAATCCCAAGTTGTCATCACAATCTCCCCACCTTACCATTCCTAGTTCCTCCTCAGATCACTTCGACCCGTCGATTCACCCTTCAATGATTTCCCTCTTCCTGCACCGACACATAGTGTACAGATGAGCGCATCCTTTCCTCCACATACACATTGGCACACCAATGATTTCTTCATTGATACATAAGCCACCATCCTTCTAACTTGATTGTCGCACTGACACACTTCCACTAAACCTCATTACACATGTACTTTCTCATCAATGAAACCTTTCGAGAAAGGAAGAGCCCACTTGATCTTTGAAAATAACTATTAAAATCGTCAAAGGCAAAAGCTACGAGCCAACCATTGTACGCGTGACAGGGATGACATTTTTCCTGCCCTCCTCGTTGGTCTAATACTTAATCCACAAAGGCCTGACACTGTCATGTTCAATAAAACATTACTAGAAGAGAATGAAGATAAGTCTGGCAAGATGAGGGACACCATGGACACCATCCTCGAGCTATACTTTATTCTCAAATTTCCTCCTTTGGATGGGGATTACTATAAGGATCAAACCACTCTCAATTCCCATTTTGGAAATCATAGAAAGAGGGTTGTTTTGTCGAGGATATGAATGGTGATGATGGATTGTAGTAAGGTCCCTGAAGAAGACGAGTCAACTACTTTTATTATGAGAAGCCAATTATCCATGTTTCATGCTCCACTTCTCCGGTGAAGATCTCTATGGCCCTACATGTTAAGGAGATGACTCCAGTGACAATTATTCCACTGTCAAAATTGCCGAGGGTTTATTTTTCATGCAAGTGGGCAGAATCGACAACAACTATAAGAATTTGAAACATTTTTTGGATGTCTCCTCAAAAGAGACAAGGTGGTTGTCTGTCATTTTGGATGGTATGAATTCCTTATAAAATCACCAACTGGAAGTTTGGATCATGTTGGTTTTGCTTATCATCTAGGGATGGTGAAGTTCTAGGTTTTCCTCAGTCTAATTTCAGATAACAAAGTTAGAGAATCGTTTCTTGCTGAAGTGGATGTTGTAATTGGGCCTCAAGCTCCACCTTTATACAACAGGGTAATGCAAGATGATATAAAACGTGAAGATTTTCAATCTAAGGTGGTTGTAGAGCTTGCTTACTTGGGGCCAAAAAATTCTCAAACATTAGACACAAGTTTGGTGAAGGGCAATGCAACTCACGTAATCTCTAATGATCATCAACAAGATGGGCCATACCCTATTGTGTCAGCTCCATATTAACACATAATTCCTTTGCATAGAGAATTTGAAAATGTCGACATGTGTATTCAAAGTGATTCAAATCTAGTAGAAAACAACACTTCATATTTGATTGATAATGCCTCACATTAAATGGAACAAGGAGCTCTCCATAGATTCTAGAAAAGGGAAGTCAAACTTGAAAGATCATATACAAATGTGGTCAATGCAAATTTTCTCAGACACACCTGGAATACTTGGAGACATCAAATCACAATCATGCACAATGGATTTTTGGTGCTCTTGCGGAGCTTATTGATAATTCGAGGGATGCCAATGCCTCTCAGTTGGACATATCGATTCAAATGGAGTATCACAAAAAGGCACAACACAATTGTTGTTATCGATATTACATGTGCACCTTTTCGAAGTGCTTCAACTTCCGGGTGCCATTACATTTCAGCCTCTTACTGCAAGCTTGGGTTTCCAGCTTCCCTTCAGTAATTCATTAGTCTTGGTGGTCTCCATTGCCACTAAGTTAGGTGAAGTCTTCTCTTCCTGGTAGTTTTGAATATGATTAGGGTCATGATTACTGGACTGGTACTTTCTCCTCCTAGGCTGGTTAGAAACAAGAAGTAACATTCCTATGTTGAAGTGAAAGATGTCATGCAACAAAAATCAAGTGAAGGTTATAATATGAAGAGGATGCATATGAAATGAGAGGCATGATTATTATAATTAGGGTCAATAAGATTTGATATTGGGTTCAATGATATAAGCATTACAAGCATATATGGATTTGAGAACAACCCTAGTTTTGGCCCGAGTTTGGATTCAGATGCATTTTCTAAGAAAGCGAGGGGTTAGACATATGCACTTGCCACTCTTCCTTCCAAGGATAGAGGTACGCAGTGAAGAAAATCATAGGAAGCATACTGRCCCTTGGCAACTCAGAAATYTGAAGAAGAAGTGTCATCTAAAACAGAGACTAAACTCTACCAAACCAAACCGACATTTGTATTTTGGCCATAACTTTCGACCCAAGTGTCCATTTCATGAGTTCTTTATACCAWTGGGAAGGTCGTTCTGAGGTGTTATCACACTAATTCGCCTTGGGTCTCTTAGTTTGTTTTTGTTTAAAAAGAAAAATTAAAAAAAAAAAAAMCTTAGATTCTTATTTTCTCTTTAAAATAAATTTCTCATCCTTTAAATGTTATTTATGATAGGACCCCTTAGGATGACTAAACCTTTGAGTCATAGCTCATGTGTTGATCCACAATTCAATTTTTGGTCCTTAAACCCTTGTGAGGTCATGGTTTATTCCTTATGTTCCCTCTCGTGATTCATCCCTAGGTTAATACCTCCCATGACCAGGCTGATGTGACACACCTCTCTCATCACTCGTGACCTCGCATGCATACCTCAGCATCCCCACTCACCTATCCAATCATTTTTTGGTTTGGAGAATGCTGCCCACTCAATAGGCATTCTCGTAGCGCCTGTCACGATTATCATGCACTCACTCCAAGTCATGATTGCCACGACTGATACCTTAACCCATGTTTTCAGTGCCTAAAGTCGGTTGAAATGCTTTCAAAAGATCTTGCATTTATGATCCTTGGTAACGGTTTCTAAATTTGAAAGTTCGGCAATGATGCGCTGTGTAAGTTTGCCAGTTCAGATCAGACGATCACATGTCCACTAAATCCGATAATGTGAGAGATTTTAGGGCCGAAGTTTTTTCAATCTCATCCTAAGTTCCCGTTGAGGAGCTCAACAATTGTCGAATTCACAAGTATCATGTGCAACCTCCTTCGCATATTAATTTTCATAGGAGATTTGTGCTCAGGTTTCGGTTTGCTAAGCTTGCAGGGTAGTATGGGAGCCATATTTGCATTCTTGTAAACATCTTCGCTCGTATCCATAGTTTGATTACTGTGTTTAGTCATAGCCTTTGAAAGTCACAGGTCTGAAATAACCCATCCTCTATGTATGCGTTGCGCTACGCAGAGGCGCTGCTCAAACCTCTCTGATTATCCTTTGCTTCTTTTCATCCTGTACGAAGAGTCAGTTCGGAATTACTTCCTCATAGTCTACACTTTGAAAACCTGTATGAGCCTGAAAGTCCATTTCTCATAGCCAAGTTCATTTTCTAAGCACTTTTAATTTGGAGGGCCATCCTTGTGCTTTTAAGACTTAAATTGAAGTTTTCTGGTCAATAACATCCCTTACAACCTCTTAAGAACTCTCTTCCTGAGTCATGGAGACTCCTCAGTAGAAGAAAGCACACAAAGGTGGCAAGATAGTTCGAACAAAACCTATGGACATGCATCTTTTTGACACAGAATCCATGGCAAGGGAAATGTTTCGAAGAGCAGGATGCCTCTCTTTCTGTCAGAACATGCAGAGACGCCATTCAGAAGTAGCAAAACAATTTGCACTAAATTTTGATGGCAAGAAAACCAGAGTTGGAGATTTGGAATTTGAGGTAACTGAAGCCTCCATCACAGCTGCAACATGGATTCCCATTTCAAGAGAAAATTGGTTCAAGGCCATGGTATCGAGTTCACCTTTTGTTAAAGATCTTTTCAAGCCTGAATACCAAGCCAATGATTTATCTAAGAATGTGTCAAGGAATCAGTTGATTGACCAGTTTGACAGAATGTTGAAAATCATACAGAGATATTTTAGTTGTGAAGGGAGATTTAACACCCTGTACCATTACCACATAAGGTTGTTGTTGCATTTTACTAGTAATGTTCAGATGAATATTCCATATTACCTGCTGAGAAGTATAGGTAAAATGGTAGATAGGGTGCAAGCCAAATCCAAGGATGTAGACTCCAGCCTTTTCCACTCTGGACTTATTAGGATGCTTGTCTCTGAAGAGTTGGGAAAGAAAGAGATCTCTTGGGAGATTTTTTTGGTCTCTTCTCACTTTAAGCTGGACCCAACACCTACCCCCCAATCACAAATTGCAGGATCTTCATCACCTACCAGTACTAAAACAGGGATCAACAAGAAGAGAAAGGGGAGAGCCCCCGTTTCAGAGATCAATAAGCAGGTCAGAGAAGCTGAGGAGGAGGTCTATCCTTCCCCACACAGAGATTTCTCACCACCACCTCCACCAGGGTTAGAAGAAGTTCCATCTTCTACCAATGTGACATCAAAAAAAGGGAAGAAGCTTCTCTTTCCCTCTCCTTCTCCAGCAGCTGAAATCAAAGGTAAAAGACCTTTCACTAGGTCATCAATTCCTAAGGGGGAATTTCAAAGGACAACCTTTACAAGAAACCCCTGTACAAAAAATCAAGGGTAAAGGTACCAAAAGACCTTTGGAGAGGGAAGATGAAATCCCTGTGAAGGATTGCAAAAAACCTATGAAAAATAAAGAAAAGACTGCTGTGCAAGAGAAGAAGCATAAAGGAAAAGTTTTTGAGAAGACTGATGAAACATGCAAGGAAACTCCTATACAGATGGAAGAAAAGGACGAGAAAAATCCTACTGAGACTGCACATGTCCGCAACCCCCTTGGCAGTCAGACCTACAAAAGACTTATTAAGCAGCTTAGGGATGCAAGGAGAGAAATAGCTCGTCTCAAAGCAGAAGACATGGTCCACTTGGCTCAAATGAATGAGCTCATGACTGGCTACAACCATACCCTAGACTTGGCAAGGTTCACAACGAGAAAGGCTCTGCCTCTTCGTAAACAACTGAAGAATCTTTACAGACAGAACAGGGGTTTCCAGGCTCAAAACAGGAAGCTAAAGGCAGAACTGAAGCATTTCCAAGATGAAGTAACCCAAAAGAATTTACAAGTGTTGGTTGAGGCTGTCATTGAAAATGACAAACCAGTAGCTAAGGAGAGCACAACTATACTGAAGAAGCCTACCAGTGCTAAGAAGAAGAAGTCTATTGAGTCAGTTGAAGACACTCTTTCCACCAGGAAGAGTGTGAGGCTAAGTGTTAAAATGAAAAAGTAGCTGGTAGTGGTAAACCCCATTTTTGAAAGTTGTTCCTTCTTGGGAAGGTTAACTGATATGCACATATTAAGTTTTGCCACGTATACAGGCTTCTAGGTGTTTAGCTATATGAATTTTGGAATTGTTGCCAAGTACTAGTTTCACTAAGTGGTAAAAGAACCTAAGTAAATTGATTTTTCATCATGGAAGGACACAAACAACTCTACACGCGTTCAGGAGTCAAAGATGCTGCATTTTGGCATAGCTACCCAAACCCTTATGCAGATGCAACGTAGGTGGCGCTGTGTAATATTTTACAGAGTGCAGAATTGTTACACAGGCGCTACCTACAGGCGCTACCCACATACGCTGCGTAATATCTTACATAGAGCAGGTTTACACACAGGCGCTACTCAATTTTGCAACAGAGGACAAATGTAGCCGCAGACATGCAACACAAGGGCGCTACCCATAGGTGCTACCTTTCTCTCCTTGTTCCATTCTAGGGGGTGCTACACATAATTTCTACCCAAGGGAGTAGCCAACAAACACCAGGGATCTAGGGAGACTAAGCCAACAATTTTGGATAAGTTAATAATGGAATAAATGACAGAAGTAGTAGTTGATGTGCATAGGACAACTACAAGCTTCAAAGGGACACATGGAAAAACAGGAGCTGAGCAGCAAAAGAGGATCAAAGCAGTTAGAAGAATGATTGGGTTTAGTCACCAACACTTCCCTATTTTATAGCATAGGCTGTTATCTTAGTTGTTAGAATAAATAAATGTTCTGAGATTTTTAAGGAAAAGAGGCCAGCTCGTACCTCCAGCTGTTGCCTTCCTTTCTTGTTATAAATAGATAGATGAATTGCTTAAATAGGTTCGGATGGTAGAGCAAGGCTCCCAATAAATTGTAATATTTTGATAAAGTGACTGTGATCTAGTATGKACTGGACTTAAGACTTTTTGACTAATAGAAATCAACTCCTATTTCAGACTATTTGCTTCTAATGCTAAATGTTCATATTTGAATGCTTCATATGGATGACTGTGGTAATGAAGTGATGGATGTTTGATCATTTTATTGTCATGGTGTTTATTTAGCTCCTTAGTTTCTAATTTCAAGAAGATCTTGTTTTTAGAAACTTTCTTCCTTTGGGCTTTTGTGGACCTGATGTTTGTAGTAGCTCTTACACTTTTCTCATTCAAGTCTTCCTTCTATCCCTATTTACTCCCAAACTATTGGTTGAAATTAGCCAAGACCTTATTTGTTGTTACATGTTAGCCCTGTTTCTGAGTGAGGATATTATCATTCCGAGTTTTTCCATTTGACCTTTCAAAAAACACTCATACTTTCACATATCATCTGATGGGTACTGGGCTTACTTTCCTTGCAATCAGAAAGTGACTCCTAGTGCTAACATGAGGTATACAACTTTCTAGTCATATGATTCAAGAGATTCCTTACTAATTACCTATTTTTTTCATGATGAAAATCTGGTTCCTTGTTAGTAGTTCCAGAGAATGCAACACATCAACCATGATCTGAAGAACAATGAACTCAATTCAAGGAAGTTTACATGATACTTCAATTAATTATTATTTCAATTATATGGGTTTTATTATATGTTTCCAATCAATTACTCTAAGGCTACTCATCTGTTGCGTGTTGAATGATGATAGCTACTAAGGTTGAGGGGAGGTCACGCACAACATCCTCACGTGGAAATCTACAATAAAGGACGACAAATCAGAAATAACAACAACTGCCACAGTGATAGAAGAGCGACAAGGAAAATCTAATGCAAATGGCTGAAGAGGAGATATGAACCCCATGACGATCGTCTGTTAAACTTTCATAACGAAGATGTCCGCATGTTCAAACCAATCTTCATGGTGCACATGGTACGTATGAATGAAATCCATGATGGCCCACTCGTGTTGGAGGATGAATTTGAAATGTAACTGTTGTCTTTTCCCTCTCATCATTACAAAAGGAATAAAGACAAAATATAGGAAATGAAAGGTCACTAGGGTAGGCGGAAGGTTAAGAGTCATGTTGAGCTTCAATAAATACTAAAATTGTATCCAAGAGAGGGGATTTTTTCTCATCAAACATTGTACACTTCTGAACTATTTTGGGAATACAATGTCAACTAAAATTGGAGAGCTTTCTTTAGATTTTTCATGTACTATTGCTGGAACTGTTAATACGGAGAATCCCTCAGGGCCAACCTTTGATAGAGAGAAGGACTCACATGTGTTGTTGTTTTGCTGCGAACTATTTCAAGCAGAGTATTTGTTGTTCACATGGGCTGTAAGAGCATGTTTGTTTATGGACTATTCTGACGCAATTTTGTTTTCTTGTAGTTTTGCTATTCTTCATTATTTCTCATGTCATGAGCATATGAGCTGCCAGTGTATGTGATATAGTGACTTAGAATATTCTGGTTATATATTCATGTGCATCTGTTATCTAACTTTATTTCTTCATTTCAACTATCTGGGTGAAGCTATTGGTAGAGTTAGTTTCATGTCACAAGTCATTCACTTATGTTAATTCGCTCCTAGCTATGATAAGATAGAGTAGAAATAGATTATATTCATGCATTTACATAGTCTTAATCTACATCTTCCATTTACATAACCACCCATCATTCACCTTCATCAGTGGACCGATTTGCAATCGATAAAACCAAAACCAGTAAATGGTTGTCGGGCCAGAATCTGGATGGGTTCCCTATTCCAAATGGTGAGATGTCTAATTATGACTTCTTACCTGGGTAATCCATGCTGTTGACAAAGGGGGATTTCAGACCCGTCAACATGTTTATAAATGAAAACCCTATTCATTCTTTTATTTATTTGCCAAAATTTAGAAGGGAGATTTGTGCAACATAGATTTATCAACAAAGACTTTGGAGTGGTTGGATTTTTTTTGAAGAGCCAAATTTGAGGGGGTTTACTGTAGGTCACATAGAAATCTGCAGAGGAGAGATTTTAGATATATGATTTCATTCTATTAATCATCTTAATCATTCTCCTATTTGATTCAAATAGTTTTCGGTGCATTCCGAAACAAAAAAAAGGGTTTCATAGCTACCTTAAGTATTGGAAGCCCTATTTACCTCATTGTTTTTTTGCTTTCTCTTTCTATATTTCATAAGGAGATTTTTTTAAACAATTTCTTTTATAGGGTTTGTTTATTTATATATGGGCATTTCCTATCGGTTGCATTGAAACCACTCATTGCATTGGATCCCAAACCATCATGTCATTGTTGGTTTTCTTTTGAAAAACGGCTTCGCGGTGACTGGTGTGCTCTGTACGTAGTAAAAGCATAGATGCGTATTTGTATGTCAACAACACCACCACTTAATTTAAATTAGAAATAATATTAAAAAAATCATTTTTGTGTTCCACTGCACACGTTTTACCTTGATAAGCATCGGGGCACATTTTTTACAAAGCGCACTATTGAGATTAAAATGGAAAAAAATACTATTTTTTTTATATGGAAACACTTGTCTTAAATTTGTTCACAGGTTGACGGTGCATAATAAACAACACTTAGGAAGCCGTTTTTTTCTTAATTCATAAAGCACCGATTGAATACACAAATTTGTAAAATGTTTTCAATTTCACAACAATATTATTATATTGTACCAATGCGTATATATATGGTTAATGCAGTGGTGCGTATAAATATGGTTGGCTCCCTGGTGCATTTTAAGTTACTATATGCACCAAGATCTTATTAAAAAAATAATTACATAATTTTTATATCTGATGATTCCTAGTTTTTTTTTTAATAAAAATTTTCAGGGAGATTTTTAAAATTCCAAGGGACAAACAAGGGGGAAAACCAAGACACGTGGATAGGGATGTCCAAAAAAATGTAGAAGAAGATGGTAAAATAAATGAACATAATTGCATCACAAGAGGAGCCATCCCAACTACAATGCACATCAGAGGTATGTAATCATTTATTTATTCTTTTATGTACATCGAATTTAAATATCTTGTGAAATATTGATTTTCAATTGTTTTGTTGCAGAAAAGAAAAAAAATAGAAATCATTCAACACATAAGACAAACGACAAAAAATAAAAGAGTTCATCACAAACTTTGTGGGTATTTACGTTTTCAAACTTTCTTAAGATTTCATGTTTGTTGTGATCTTTATATTTAAATAATTAATTTACACTTGTCCATGAATGTCTTCTAGTAGGTGCTAACATACAAAGAGGATCCAACACATGAATTGATAAACATTGGGTTAAGTATGGATTGTGAGTACATGTTGAAGTATGAAAGTTTAATTGAACAATTTGTAAGTAGTTATGTTTAAAAATATTTCTGTGGTTGGGGTTTTCATGATTGATCGGAATGGCCACAGTTTTGTCAATAGACTGTCGACGTTTCGGATCCAAATCAGGATCCATCTTCAGGACAATGAGCCTGGGTTCAGATGATGAGAAGATTTGGTTTTAAATACTGGAGTTGAGGTGAGATCTAGGTGTCGGCTAGGTTGTTTGGTAAATTTCTTTTTTAGTGTGATTAAGTTTTATTAGGGTTTTGTTTTAATTTGCTTTGAGATTATTTGAAATTATTATTAAATCAATGTTTATTAATTTTTGTTTCAATTAACTAGACTCTAGGTAATTAGTAGGGTTTATTTTTAGGTATTTAAGTAGATTATTCAGTTATTTTAGGGTTTGTTTATTATTCAGTTATCTTAGGGTTTGTTCAACTTCCCTTGTTTTATAATTAATGAAGAAACAAGAAAACTTTATATTGAGTATATCGACTGTGCTTTGTCATGTTGTATTAAACATGCAGAAAACAAAGTATGGAATGCAACCAACATAGGAGATTTTGAGAGAACACATGAAGCATAGCTTCGAAAGAATGTGTATTGTTTATGAGAGACTTTTTGCTAAGGTATGTTTCTTTT
>ML784821.1:553799-571785 GCA_009831015.1 Picea engelmannii
AAGCAAGTAAAACACTTCAAACAATGGAACAATTAACGAAGGCAATGCAAGTAAGCAACAAACCACTAATTGTTTCAAATGAAGTAATAGATCTTAAGCAAGAACAAGACATGGTTGTTGAATGGAAAATCAATCATAAGTTGTTTCAAGATAAGCTCATGTCGTGCAGATATCTAAATTATATCAGCTCATTTGCAGTCGTCTTTTTGATGCTTTCATTAGCAATGTTTTATACATGGATGATAGTGGCTTCAGTAAGATGTAACAGGGTTGCAATGGCTAACAATGTACTGTCAGTTGTTATGATTGTGTTACAATTGATCTTGATGAGACAGGTGCACAGGACAGAGTTCAGAGACAGAGAGAAAGCCGGGTGGCCTATCCCGAGCTTGTTGACTGGTCAGTAACATTTTGGGGACCAAAAGGTCTTTTTGTGGGGAGGTGTGATCTGAAATCGGATCCAGAAGGCTAATAGGGCTTGAAAAATGCTCAAAAATGAAATTGCTCAGAATGCAATGAAACCTATGCCATTGCGTCCGTCTCGTCTTCCTGATTCCGGTGGTATATTTACTTTGTCAAATGGGCTCCGTATGGAGAAGATATCACATTCTGTCCAATAAGTCAAACAGGCAAAAAAATTGCTGACTGTGCAGTCCGTACAGTCTGTACGGACGCTGACGTGGCATGTCCGTACGTGAAACACATGGTAGGTCCATACAGGTGACACGTGGCAGCACCAGGAGGTGACACGTGTCAGACAGATTCGGGCGTACGAAGGTACAATTGGACCAATCCCGAGGTGACACGTGTCACCACTGGAAGGGTGACACGTGGCAGGCTGACAGGGCAGGTTGACTGGGCAGTACGACAGTTGACGTGGGCGAATCATTAGTTGACGCGTGGCAATCATCAGTTGGTGGTTAAGGTGCCATGTGGCCCAGTCAAGGGCTGCCACGTGGCACCATATGATTGGTTATTGGTTTATTGTAAAACTGGCATGGCCGGGGTTGAACCCGCGACCTCCCGGTAGGCTGTGGACTGGCGGGGTTGGGCTAACCGCCCGCCCCCACGGTGGTACTTGTTATAACAATGGAAAATTTTATATTTAAAATTGAATAAAGTTCAAAGCGACGGGAAAAAGGGCCGGGGCTTAGCCCCAACCCTCAGCGTATTACCATATAACCACCCCACGACAGAACTGGGAGAGCGACACATTTTGGCGGGGTTTGTTATAACCGTTGGCCCGTGGGTATATGCGCTGCCATATGACTCGGAACTAACCCATCAAACGCGCGGGGGTGTTACAATGGATGGCCCGTGGTTCTATACCGTTGCCAAGAAACCCGGGGCTGGAGCCAATGGAAAGGGGCCAGCGCCATGGCGCGTGGCCATATGGCGCCCATACGACCAGCCAGAGGGGGTGCGCGCCCAGGGTTCGGGGGCTAGCGCCCGATTTCTTTTATGAAGTGTGTTTTTTAATAATGTTTTGGGTTTTTAGTTGTAACTATGCCTATTATTAGCTGATTCTCTCCATTTTTGGGGGATATTGGGCATTTTTGGAGGCCAAATTCTTGGAGGAAGTTGGAGCTGAGCAACCAACTTCAAGGCTATATAAACCAGGCCTGTTTGAGGCCAAGAGAGAGCAGTCAGAGCAGAGTTATGCTGGAGAAAAGCCAAGCCAAAGTCAGTTTGATGCAGAGAAGCTTTTGAGGAGGAGATGCTGTCGGACCATTTCTGGGAGCTCCAGACGTCCGTTTTGCGTGCCATTTTCTTTGCAGGGTTCTAGAGATTTGGACGAACAAGACCAGATTAGTCTTGTAGACATTTGGCATTGCAGCAATATACTTTTGAGCATTTGAACAGAAATAAATAAGCCTCCCCCACAGAGACAAAGGCCCGGAGACGTAGGCAAAAGTTGTGCCGAACTCCGTTATCAATCTGCGTGTTATGGTTTGCTGTCTATATTTTCATTTCAGATCTTCATATGTGTATATGGCTGTTATAATTCCTCTTCTTTCCTCATTCTTTCACTAAGTTTCTCAAATGGTTAATTAACGCATGCAAAATTAAAACTCAACCATAGTCATTTAAAAGATTCTACGGATCAGAAGGTGAAGTAAAGAAGGCCGAAAATTCAAGGGAGGATAAAGTCTTTTGATGATGCTTTCTAAGGTATGTTATTTATAGTTCATCTCACTTTCGCAGTAACTTTTTTCTAGAATGATTCAGATAGTGAAATATGGATGCTATTGAGTCAACATATCCAAGTAACTGTGATAAAAATTTCAACTTGTGGGTCTTTGTAGTTTTGTAGTTACATTATGTGGAAGATAGGGTTTGTGGCTAGTCCTGAAACTAGTCTAAAACAAGTGTTCCGAGTAAAAACGTCATAACATCTTCATAAAAGATACAAATTTAGTGAGACCAAATGAATTGGTTAAAGTATTTTCTTTAGTATGTTTTTTTACCATTTTTAGATCCATACAGAAAATATTCTGTGTGTGGCATGCTCTACAAGTCCACTCTATAAAATAATCTAGAATTCAACAAGGTCTGTCATTTTTGTTATAACTCCTTTTCTGGGAGGTTCCAAGCAGTGAAACCTGGAGAAATTTCAGAGAAGACACTGATGAACATTTTGTACCATGTTCATACCTTTATTCATTACAAGTACATATTTATGGTTGTTGAAAGTTGGGGTTGTTGACTAATCCAAAACCAGTCATGCGAGACTAAGGTAAAGTTTGATGAAAACGCTAGTCTCTTCTTGTTGAAGTTGAGGAAGGTCTGCAGGTCTGTGATCACATATACTAGGTCTTTTAAAGAGTTACATGTATGTTTATATTTATGTTTTGATGGTTACATTTGGTCACGATATGGTACATGTTTGAGGCTACACAACAATGAGGTTTGACACATGGTTTTATGTAAGGGTTTATGGTATGTGGATTATGGATTTGTGATCTATTGCTAGAGGACTCTTGTTGGTTGTATTGATGTATGTTTTGGTATATGGTTGAGGTATATGTTGAGTTCATGGATGAGACACTTAGTTGATGAGTTGGCATATACATGAGGTGTATGGTATGGTGATGTTGGTACATCTTGATGTGGCATGGTTTGACTTGATATTGATACATGATTTGTACATGCTTGGTACATTGTTAGAGTCACTTGTTGGTAATATTGTTGGACATATTTGTAGTGATATTGGCACATGGTTTATGGTTGATGTGGCATAGAGATCTTGGTATTGGTGATGGTTGTGAGGTGTTATGATGTGCATGGTTGATGCACTTGTGATGGTACATGTTGTGCTAGTTGTTGATGTACATGATTGGTTGATGAGATTATTGTGACCGATTATTGGCACATGTTGTTGGTTACAAATTGTTGGTACATGTGTTGTTACAGGTTGTTGGTACATGTTTCTTGGTACAAGTTGTTACAGGTTGCTTGGTACAAGTTGTTACAGGTTGACAGTGACAAAGTGGTTGATCCAGTGAAAGTGATAGAGTGACAGTGACAGTGGTTGATTCAGTGACAGTGATAGTTTGTCTACATTTGGAACTTATATTTCAGGGAGGTAGTACGGGGCAAGGATAGGTGGTTGAATCCACATTCCAGTTGGAGCTGGAGAACCAGGGAGTTGGAGCTTCCTTCAGGTTGGAGCCTGAGAATTAGGGGGTTGGAGCCTCCTTCTGGTTGGAGAGATATAATTGGAAGTTGGTGCTTCCTTGAATGTAATTCTTAAAGACATATAAGAAAAACATTCCATGGTTTTCTCCCTCATTGGGTTTCCACGTAAAATATTGGTGTACTGTGCATTGTGTGGATGTGTCTATTATTGTTTATTATGCACTGATGGATGTTAATGTTATATGGTGCCATAACATATTAATGATGAACTGATGAACATTGTTGAATAAGTTAAATGAATAGAAACTGCGGTTAAAAGTGTATAAATTTCTCATTACTGACTCACCCCCCTCTCAATAATCCAACAATTGGTATCAGAGTGGGTCCTTCAAGAAACAATTTAACCACTGGAAGGAGATCAAGGAATCTACTGAGAATGGAGTACAAATGTTTAATGATCAGAGTGGTCTAAATTTTGAGGTTTGGAGTAGAAAAACAAGAACCATTTTAGAGGCACATGGATATGATATTTGGTGATTAGTTGTGACAGGATACAATGCTACAAAGAAAGTAAAGATTGCAACCAAGAAAGAATTGAAAAGGAACAAAAAATTTGCAATGGATTTCATGTGGGAAGGCCTATGTGATTCAAAAAAGGACAAAATGGGTAAATGTTCATTAGCTAAAGAAATTTGGGATAATCTACATGATATCTATTCTTCACCCATCACAAAATCAGAAAATGCAAATGAATATGAAGATGCAGAACAAGAAGAAAGATGCTCATCATGTCAAACATATTAAGAAGAAGAAGAGTATGAAATCAACATGTATGAGTTAATTTTCTTTAAATGTGAAAAGCGTGGACATCTTAAATTTGAATGCCCTTATTTGAAAATTGAAAGTGATAAGATAGAAAAGACACATGAAATAGAAAAAAAATTGACCAGTGCGTTCGAAGAACTACATAAAGAAAGAGAAGAAAACATGTCACTCAAGAAAGAATTGATGAAGAAAAAGGAAAGTGTTCAAATATTTGAAGAAGCCTAACAGGTCATTGAGAATTTAAGAGTTCAACTAGAAGAAGATAGAAAGATCAAAGAAAATCTTGAAAGACAAAAATAGTGTTTGGAAGCCAACATAGTAGCACTGAAGGAAGAAGCAGAAAAGAGAGAAAAGATACTGACAGATCATCTCAAGAAAATAACTAATGATTTAAACCAGCTTGAGGAAGAGTTTGGTTAAGAAGAAAGAATACTTGAAAATGAAATAATTACACTAAAGATCCAACTTGAAGAAGCAAAGAGAACATAAGAAATCATGAAGTCTCAAATGATGAAGAAAGAAGAAAAGGTTGAGAAACTTGAAGAAGAAGTTGTCACACTAAGAGTCAAAGTCGTCAAGCTCAACAAGAATGTTGAAGAGATATAAGAATCCACATCATCAGTTAAAGTAGCAGAAAGAAATAATGAAGAGAAGCCAAAGAATTATGGATAAGTAATCAAAGGTTCTATGAAGAAGGAAGAATGCAAATCCCTGAAGAAGAATGTTCCAGAAGTGCAGAAGAATCGAGAATAAGAGTACAAAAGAAGACCCTCCACATTCAATCCACAAAGAAGCTTCAATCATGATCATGATCAGTCAAGGAAAGAATTCAGAAGGACTACACCACAAAGAATATCATTCACTCATAGGTATGTAAATTTCTTTTATGGTCATTGTTTTTATTGCACTAACTTTGGACATAAGGTTGCAGATTGCAGAGCTCATGGAAGAAGTGTTCAAGAAAGAAAAAATTATGTGGCCTCACATAGCATTGAATGCTACAAATGCCACAACTATGTACACATAGCTCATGATTGTAGAAGTATGATTAATGTTCCTATGAAAGAAAACACCAATGTCGGATATAAGAAAGTATGGAAAAGAAAACAAGAAGAACAAGTGAATAAAGACCAGGTCTCAGAGATCACATGATTTGCAGTAGTATGAGAAAGCAAAGAAGAACAGGTGAATGAAGAACTAGTTTCAAAGATTGCACTCTCAGGATATATAGTACTTCAAGGTCAAAGAGATGATGAATCTACCGATGAAGATGATGATGACTCCGCTTCAGAGTAGGAATTGTTCTAAGCCATCCAACTTGGAGACTCTAAGGTAATATGAATATTAGACAGGGGGAGTCTATGCAGTAGCTGAGACAGATCAAAGAACCATCCTTCGAGCAACTTGCAGAGTTCAAGTAGGCAGACTTAGAGCAGTCAAATAGTAGAAGTATAGTATGAAAGATTGATCAGTTGATAGTTACACAGGAATTTTTTTATGAGTGTATTCAAGTAGAGATATCTTTAGCACAAGTTGTTCTAGACATGCATAGTTTGGTTTACATATAGAGAGGACTAGTGGACATATTTGATATTGGATAATCAATTGCAACAATAAAGTCTTCATGATAGTACAATGACAAATAGGTCAACATTGTGGACCGTTGAGTATTGGAGTCTTGGATAGTATGGACAGAGATGGATCAATAGATTTGGACATATATATGAAAGTGAATGAGAGCATGGCTTTAGGACATATTGGTTCAGAGAGTGGTTCAAATATTGATTCACAAATTGGTTTAGAGAATGTTGGATAATTATTTAAATGCTTAAATTTGAATGCTTATCTTGAATGATTTTTATACATGTTAGTTGACTACACAAAGAAGCACCAATGGAAAATAACTCCAAATAGAAGCAGGTACAAGAAGCCCTACAATTGATCTACCAGACATCTTGAAGAGAAGTCAAAGGGAGAGAAACAAAAGCAATAAGATAGGTAGAAATATCATCTAGAGAAATTGTTAGATAGAGAGATCAAATCAAAGGCATGTTTCAAGGGGGAGAGATGATAGAGTTGATCACAGAGGGAGCAATGAGTAGCCATGCCATCAATATTGCATCAATGTTTTAGCCTTTGTCAAAATCGGAGAAAGAATAATTAGAGGCATAGAAACGCAAAGAAATATCACGGGCATAAAGATAGGGGGAACATTCCAAAGGACAATGCAGATAGGGGAAGAATCCCCAAGGGGAGTTCAGTCAAGAGGAGAAATCCCAAAGGGAGATACCCTTCTCCACTGATGTCAAAGGGGGAGATATAGAAACATTTATGAGGAGAGATGACAATGTTTCCATGACTAGGTGTTTTCATCAATGTTGATGTTGCCATCAATGCCAAAGGGGGATATTGTTGGAAAATTGGTTTAGATTGATGGACATATGGTTTATATAGTTGGTTTTCATTGAGGTCAACCCTTGAAGAGTGATATTGTAGATTGATGTCAATCCTTGGAGAATTCCGGTAGTCCAAAGGTATGGTTAGGGAACCCGAGTTTGTTTGAGGTATTTGGGCATGGAGATCAATGAATTTGTAGGAAATAATATTGTAGATGGATAGTACATGTCATGCCATTTCCATTGATATGTGGAATGCCACGTGGTTCCTCACAGTTAGTGAGATATGAACTTGTGAAGTTGGAGGACCCCCAAGAGTATTATAGAAGTCCCTAGAAGGTCAACAAGAAGTCAATTATTCTAGAAAGCTTCTAGAAATTATCAATGTGGTTGCAAGAAGAAATTAATTAAATAATAAAGTGGACAAAGATTGAATAGTCAAAGTGGAAAAAGTGGCTAAGTGGATAAAGTGGAAAAAGTGTCTAAGTGGACAAAGTGGTTAAGTGAACAAAGTGGCTAAGTGGACAAAGTGTTTAAGTGGACAAAAGTTGATACTTCTAGAGGAAGCTACTTGGAGAGTATAAATAAGAGAGAAAGGGTCTCCCATTAGCACCTATTGAGCATATTGAATATCTACAAGTGACTGAGGTAACCAAAGGAGATATAAGGAAAATTTCAGAGGGAAGGTGAAGTAAAGAAGGCCAAAAATTCAAGGGAGGATAAAGTATTTTGATGATGCATTCTAAGGTATGTGATTTACAAGTCATCTCATCATTTTCACAATAATTTTTTTTCTAGAATGATTCAGATAGAAAAATATGGAGGCTGTTGAGACGACATATCCAAGTAACTTTGATAAAAATTTCAGCTTGTGGGTCTTTGTAGTTTGGTAGTTACATTCTGTGGAAGATAGTGTTTGTGGCTAGTCCCGAAACTAGTCTAAAACAAGTGTTATGGGTAAAAATGTCATAACTTCTTCATAATACATCCAAATTCAGTGAGACCAAATGAATTGGTTAGAGTACAATATTTAGTATGTTTTGGACCATTTTAAGATCCATACATAAAATATTCCATGCGTGGCTTGCTCTACAAGTTCGCTCTCTAGAATAAGCCAGAATTCAGCAAGGTCTGCCATTTTTTCTATAATTCCTTTTCTGGGAGGTTCCAAGCAGTGAAACTTGGTGTTATCACTCCGTAATTTCCCTTGGCCACGAGAGGGAAACCACATAGGTAACCACAAACCACTTTGGTCTTAGAATCTGGCCTTTCCAAACCAGAGAGGGCTCTCTTAATGTAAATTAGGCTCAGTGACCAGATCTGAAATAGAAATAAGGTTTTAAGATGTGGTGGAAGAGAAGAGAGAGAAATATATTGGGAATGGAGTCAACTTTGAAGCAAATGGAACAATCAGTTACTAGTGGTAGAACTATCAAGGAAGTAGAGGCTATATAGGTGACAATCTTTCAGTTTAAATATTGTTTTTGTATGATGGAAGAAAGAGAAAACAATTAACCACATTCAGAGCACTAGCTGTGATGAATTCTGATTGGGTTAAGAAGAGATAACAATACTTAAATTTCTTGATTCTAAATCATCAATATCAGATGAATTCCAAACCATTAGCTTTCCAATTTAAGCATATAAAGGTTGCATATGAAATGAGAAAAGAACACAGGAAATACATACATGAGAGGGAAACCCACACTTCAGATCACCACCACAAGAATCTCTGGTATGAATAGCACTGTACTTCTGCACTAATTTTTCATTAAACTTTAGAAAAATTACAAAATGTTCAAAAGAAATCTCCTCTATGTTTCTTCCAACTCATCTTAAAACCTTATTTCTATTCTAGATCTGGCCACCGAGCCTAATTTACATTGAGAGAGCCCTCTCTGGTTTGAAAAGGCCAGATTCCAAGCCGAAAGTGGTCCGTGGTTACCTCCATGGTTTCCCTCCCGTGACCAAGCGAAATTACAGAGTGATAACATTTTGGCGCCGTTGTCGGGGAGCGAAGGTGAAATATTCCTTGGGATAAAACGACAAAGATCAGATTTGACTTCTAATGGTGAACATAGGTCAAACACAAAGAAGGTTGTACCATTCACTTGGAGACTCCAATCATGCTTCAATCAGATTCAAAGACTCCACTGGGGGATGAGATCCATTGACAGAGACATGGAAGGACATCATGGGAAAACCAAGTATCAAAGCTTTAGTTTTTCCCAAGAATTTTTCATCAGTTATCTCTTGTCCTTTCCTGAACATGTTAAAAGAATTTGTCTTTACCTATTGAATCCTAATAATGACCAAAAATCTACATTTGTATATCCTTCTTCTAAAGTTGTAAATACATCTCATGTTCCTTGCATAACTGATCCTGACCAAGAGATTTCATTCGAATTATATGATGTACATGATCAATGTGATAAGCCTCAAGATACCTAAGCAAATATCATATCTCATATGATTAAGCCTCAATCCTCCAAGATCAAAGAGAGATACAAACCACTTCCATTACCTCATATTCTACATGATTTTCCTCCATAGCACTATAAATACCTACCCCTATTTGATGGAGAACCCGATAACCCTACAGTTGAGAAACATATCCATGCTTTTGAGCATTTTGCAGATTTCTTTGAAATTGAGCATAATGATGTTTGTATGAGAGCCTTTGCTCAATCATTGCAAGGAGATGTTAAACAAAGGTTTAYACACTTACAACCCAAGATCATCATCTCATGGGAAGAATTGAAGGATGTTTTTCTAAAGTTCTGGGGTGAGAGGAAGACCTTGGATCAATACCTTTCCGAGTTCAGTGCCATGAAAAGACAAAGAAATGAAACAATCTTTATGTTTAGTAGGAGGTTTTCTAATTTGTACTACAGGATGCCTAAAAGGATCYAACCTTCAGAAGTTGTTGCTATGTTGTGTTATGCAACAACCTTCCATCCAGACTTGCCTTTTCTTTTGATGGAGAGGAGGTTTGCTACCTTGCAACATATGTTTAACGATGCACAAGAAGTGGAATATAACCTTCAAGCTTATGGGAATCTTTCAGAAGACATTCAAAATGAGGAGTTGGATACTGTAGAACATGAGAGTGACCATGAACAAAAAGTAACCGATCTGAATTTTGAGCAGAGGTTTGATAAAATCATGCATTTTCTTGAAGTTTTTAATGATGATGTATTTGCAGAGGATAATGAACAGTTTTATGATCCATAAGTTGCTGTCCCAAAACATTTTGCTGTTGATTTGAATTTTAAGTATTTTCATCATGAGAAGAATGCTGATTTTGCCATGAATTTTTTCAAAATTTTCAGCGAAGAATGTCATGAAAATGAACTTGCAAATGAACTTGTTGGAGAGCAAGTTGTTGTCCCAATGTTCTTGATTGATGAAATTGCAGATGTGTTTGATGTTCCTAAGTATGATGAGTATGATAATGATTATGAAATTAATTATGATGATGATTTCTTAGAACAACCAGATGCATGTTCTCTATTAGAAAATGATCCTTCTCAACAGTTTAAGGAAAGCATTCAGTCTGTGTATGACAATTATGCTATTGAATATGAAGAAAATAGAGAGTTGGTTGAAGGTAACCCTCTTCCCTTATGTTTTACTTCATTTGAGTTGTTTAAAGAAGATTTCAAAATCATTAACAAAAAAGAGGAGTGCAAACCGATGCAAAATCACCATATTTTGCTGGAGCAAGCTCACAACAACATAAATTGGCAACAACCTTCTCAGGTTTTCAATGATCATGTAGTTGATTATATGGAGGATTTTAGCAGTCAAATTTTTTAGCCATTGGACAACCATTCATTTGAAGATGGAGGAGATGACGATTTAGTGTCAGAATCAACCATGTCTTTCATGCCTGTTATGGCACAATTTCTACTTTCTCAAAATCAAAAGGCAAGTGGATGGTAAATTGGCATAACAAGAGGTTGTCCTATCACTGTCACTTAAATAAGACACCTCTTTCTCTTTAGGGGTGAAAGCCCAGGGGAGACGTCCCCGATGTCCTGGAGGTTTGAGAAGGCAAAGGTTATAGTATTGAGAAAATTTCTTCCCCTCTCACAAATCACTGATCAGAAAGTCCCAAAGGTTTAACAATATGAAACAAAGACATGCTTAAGTGTACCTTCCCAGAACAAGACAACAAGAAAAACACTATTTTGCAAATAACAATTGATATTAGTGCTTCGTAAAACCTTGGACTTTAAATAAAAGCAATAAGTTGATATAAGATGAAGCAAACATAAATTTATAACAACAATGTATATATGATAATAGATTCACAATTTATGCCTTAAAAAAGCTTCAAAATGACCCAAAATGGTAACCTAATATTAACAATATGCTAGCACTTATTAGAAGCTAAGAAGGCAATGTAAAAATCAACTTTGACAATTGCTTTTAGGAGCTTTTACTGCTGCAATATATGGTTTTAGCTTACTTTTGTAACAACAACACGAATGTTAGTAGATTAGTCTAATCTAGGGTTAGGAAAAGTTAGCAAATAGCTTGAGGTAAATGGTTTGAGGGTTATTTTCATCAATCAACCAAGTGTAAGGTATAAACCAATGTCTTTAGGGTTAATGGAGTCACTTTTTGAAGCAACAATCTTGAAGGAAACAAATGATAATGTGTGATCTAAAGACAAGAGGGAGAGTGGTTGAGGTGGTGGTAACCCAAGGCCCCAATCACCAAACCCTAGAAGGAAAATGACCACTAGGAAGTAGGTAACCCTAGGCCCTAACAATTTCCCTTCTTCTTTAGCTCAAGCTCGAGATAAATAAAATCTTGATGAAGCAAATTGTGTTAGAGTGCTACAAAGGTAGGGCTCTAGCACATGCTTCAATGGATATGTCTTCTAGCAAAATCTAGTAGGTGGATAGCTATTGAGCTGAGGACAATAACATGTGCTTAATCTCCTAGGGTTTTATACTAGCAATCTCATAATCTTAGTAAATGCAAAGTAAAAGATACCATAACCATTCAAATAAAGAAGAATTGCAGATTTTCACTTACATTCACCAAGAATAATCTAGCAATATGCCCTAGTTGAAGACTTTCCACCAAGAAAATGCCAAAATACACCAAGACAAGCCTTCTCCAAGAGTTGCACACCACTTAATTTCAACCAATAAGCCTTAAAGAGGCCAAATTTCATACCTCACTTGTGTGAGTGAAAGATGATGAAAAAATACAAGGGATTATTCCCTTATTCATACAATCCAAATGACCTTTAATTACAAAATTAGGTCAAAAAGGCCGACATGGCCAATTACATCAAATATCCAGTTTTTTACATAAAATTGACAAATTAAACCCTAAAACATGCAAAAGAGGTGACGTCATGCCCTTCTAGGCTGACGTTGGGCCTCCTAAGTGAGACGTTGGCCTCCAGGAGAAAAACGTTAGGCCTTCCAAGGCCTCCAGATCATGCCACACGTTCCACTTGTCACACAACTTCCTCCATCATGTCTATCTGACGCTGGGTGACGTCAAGGGTCACAAAGGTGAGGTCATGGGCCTTCCAAGGCCAACATTCAAGGGGAAAGACAATACCCCCCTAGGTCCAGGCCTGCCAATATGTCTCTAGTGGAACCTCCTCCTCTCTCTCTGGTGCAAGCCTCTAGTATATGTTTTCCCCTGGCTGGGGTCTCAACATCCATCTGGTGAGATTTTATCCCTATGGAGATCTGAGCTAATCATATCCCCATATGTACCTATCCGTCGGGCGTGGTCCTGTAGCAACAACAAGTACGTTCTCCATGGGCTCAAAAGTCATAAGGATCATAGCAATGTCAATCACATCTAATAATCAAGTTACCCAAACATGTGCATAAAACCCCTTTTCCCCAGACAAGTGCTCAAAGACATTATGCTATTCTACAAGCCAAGTTTGGAGAGGGTTCCTGGAAATCCTATTGGGCCAATTCTCCTTAGGTGTGGGGTGTTTCCAGGTGAAGACCAATCTAGGTCATGTAAGTGCATGAAATGGTGTGGGGGATGTTTTGGCAAGGGGTGCAATGATGACAGGGAAATGTAGGTCTTACCTGTGGGTGCCTATGAAGAGGGTGAGATGCACCTTGTCATGGATGAAAGTGTTTCCTAGCCCATTCAATTCCTTTTTACTTTTTATCTTGTTGCTTTTTATTTCAAGAGAATTGCTGGGGAACACTGCCTTGGCGTGGTGACCAGTGGTGACAACGTTACCCACAAGCATTTCACGGAGATGAGAAGGTTGGCTCGTGAGACCCCCTTTCTCTTGGCTATGCCACCAAGAGCCACTACCTTGGCATGGTGACCAGATGAATAGTAGTGTCATACCGCTACATGCCCATGGACCTAATAGGCTGGCTCGTGATGAGACCCCTTGTCCACCAACTAGGTCTTGAGTTTTATATTTTTATGGCCCCCCCCTTTTTATTGCTGAGAAGCCTTTTATTGCTTTCTCGGGGATCCCTGAGGGAAGCATACCAAGGTTTGATCTTTTTGGATTTTAACTTTTTCCAGCTACTTTTACCCTCTGGGATTTTAGCCCCTTCTTCCCACAAGGCAAGGTACAACCCTTTACTAGCTTGGCAAACCCAATGCTCGAACCAATGTAGGGTAAAGATGAGAGGGAAGATGATGAAAAGTGATAAGTATGGTAGGAATGGACGATGACCTTTCATAAACCCACCCATTGGCAACTCACTCCTAAGGGAACCAACTTGCTAGGGCATTTTGTCATCCCCCCCAGGTATGGACACGTCAAAAGGCATAAAGTCCAAGCACACGTCATGAAGCAAAAGAGAATTAAATGCACATATTCAAATTCTTTGAGAATCAAAGTGACACATACCATGATACCCAGAATCATTACCTCATGGAGCAAGACCCACTGCTACTTCAGAACCAGGCCGATGGGATGGATGTCGCTGCCGCTGACATAATGGAGGCGCTGAAGAAGAAGGATGGGCCCTCTAGGGCCAGGCTCAAGTCAATATGGCTCTTGGTATTCCATGTCTAGGACCTATGGGCCTTGAGACATAATATCCTTAGTTATCCCTAGGATAGGGGATAACAGTGCCAACAAAGGTTTGATTGGAGAAATCTTATGCAGATTCTCAACCCTTTTATGACAATTATCAGTGAAGTTTTTATGAAAACAAAAGAGCAGTGGAAGGGATGATACAAAGTCATATTAGTTCGCATGTTTTTGAGGATCCTTTTGTAGTGTTCTTGGAGTCAGTAAGTGAGCTCAAACTTTCAGAATTTTTAGTTTTTGTCAATATTGAGTTTGATTACAAGTTTTTATTTGAGTTGCCATCTTTTAAGCTTTTCTTTCGTTTTGGAGATAATCAAAGAAAACGCCAGTCAAGTAGCCATTTGTTTAATTGGTTACATTGGAAATATGAGATCACTTGAATTCAACAATTTCCTCAGCTGATTAGAGTAGGTATGTTGTGATAATAAGCTTGATGGGCAAGCATTTGTTTCAATTTGGATTCTAGCAGTATGGTTTTAAATGTGTGCATAGTTTCAGTGTACAATTTTGGTTTTCAAAGTGGGTTTGATTTAAGTTGGAGAAGGACACAAGTCAATTTGCAGGTTGGGAACTGTTACACATTATTTTCGTCACCCCTATGACCATTAATGATGTAAACCTATCCTTTGTCTTTAGAAGGCTCAATGATCCGAATCCCTAAAGAAGAATGAAGACATATTTTCCCAGAAAGATGAAAATGATATTTTGCTTTGTAAAAACCTTATAAAGAGGGATCGTCACACTCTGTTCAGTGTTAAGGGTGTGACAATCTAGGATCATTGCAGGCTACACCACATTGGCCTGCGACATCATCACACTCTGCTCAGTATTAAGGGTGCGATAATTTTTCGTACGAAGGAAAAAAAGAAACTTCTTGATCCTTCTAGGATAAAAGTTTCGAGGGTGAGTTGGCATCCGATCGGTTTGGATATAAGTCACATCCCTGATCTCATGGGATCATCCTAACCTCCTCACCCTATCCTTTTTCATCTTATAAAAGGAGAGGAGTTCTCATGGGAAAGTTAGCTTGATTGGGTTTGAGTAATTTTTGTAGCTTGGAGTTTTTGGGCCTATGTTGGCTTTGAGCTTTGCCTTGTCAAGATAGATTGTGAGTTACTTTCAAATATACAGTCTCAGAATCCGGGAAGAAGAAGTGTGTGAGAAGCAGGGAACTGTTGGAAGGGACCTTACAACATCAAGGCATCGATTGTATTCTCTGGTTAGTTAGTATGTTTGATGATTAAAACTTAGGGGAAGTTTTATATTCTGTCTTCTTTTTTTCTAGTTTCTGGGTGAAACTAGGGGGATCTGTTTGTGTTCGCACTTACTGATTTGTTTGATAACAAAATTGGTGACCATGGTTTCAGCCTCTGGACTTCATGCTAAAGTTAAAGCCGCTAGTTTCTTAAACTAGGGGTTAAGTACCAACCATCCCCGTGTTATGCGTTGGGAAGTTCAAGCATAGTTTTCTTTGGTTCAAGCTTGTTTAAAAATGAAACCACCTAGCTCAAGCATAGTTTCCTCTGGTTCAAGCTGGTGTAAAAATGAAACCAGGTCCAAGCATAGTTTTGGCTAGTTTTAAGCTTGTGTAAAAATAAAATCTATCCCAAGCATAGTTTTGTTTTGTTTTAAGCTTGTGTAAAAATGAAAACAATCCTGAGCTTAGTCTTTGTTCTTTCTCATGCTCGTAAATACCTGAGAATGTAACCAAGTATACTTTTATCACTTTTTCAGACTCGTAAAGGTTATACGAAAAGGGAACCCCATAGAGTTCCCTTTAAGCTCTTTTTAGACTCTCTAAACATGAAAATATTGCTGAACGATCTTGTTCTTTTCATGCTCGTTAAAGTATTTGAAGAAAAATTCTGTTGAGTGGTAGGTTATCTCTTTTTCGATCTCATTAGACTACTTTACGAAAAAGGACATTTTGGAGTTTTCTTTAAGTTTTTTTCAAACTCCATAAACGTGAAAAGACCACTGAGTTTTCTTCTTTGGACTCGTAAAACAAACATCGAAAGGCCCATATGGGACCAAACCAGTCCTTCCTAGGGTTCGTTAAACATACTCCGAGGGACTCATCCAAAGGATGAGCTTACAGTTCAAGAATATGTTATCCTCCTCAAGCTTGTGTAAAAATAAAGAGGTACTCGCCAGCAATGGCGGGGAAAAAATTGGGAAATAAATGTATCTAAACCTGTATTCTATGGAATAATCACTTTTGAACATGACACCCTTTCACTCGCTTTGTGTCTAGGTTGGAAAATCAACTTGTCTCTTGATCATACTCCTTTATAAGATTACAAATTGGTCTATGATCCTTGTTGTTGAGTCAGTGTTTCCAAGACAATTTTCGTGTCATCAATATGTTCACAGAGAAGTTCAACCCGAAAATCCTTCTATTGCATCGGCCATTTCTATAGTCCTTAAGCCTTCTATTGCGTCGACCATCCCCGAGTCAGTCCTGAATCACTTGTTACTCTGATCTACCTCAAATATTTTTACCCGTTTTGTGTCATTGATGGGGGATACATTAATGTCCTCCTATGACGAGTCTTTTCCTGTCGATTTCAACTCATTATCCAGGAATTAGACTTAGAAACTAACTGGTACCTTGGAACTTTCATGCATCAATGGCAGGTTTCCTCACTTTCGATAATGGGTTTCATTATTGACTCCTGATCGAGAGATTCCGCCGAGTGTTCAACTTCAACTCATAAATTCACACCCATTGGATTGTACCAGTGTACGTTGGGAGTCATTGACATCAATGGTGATTTCCCTCACACTCGTTAACGGTTTTCATTAATGACTGGTAATCAAGTGGTTTCTACCATGTTCGACTTCGACACCTGTAATCACATGGCTAGATTCATACTTAGGGACGATGAAAATGAAGACCCTGGATCTCACCATATTGGTCCAGATTGCAACGGAGTATTCATGAGTTTTTACTGACACATAGATCCACTGTGTATGTCTCGTGGCTATGTTCAAATTTGAGTCTTTAACACATAGATCCACGATGTATTTTTGGTGGCTATGTTCATATTTGAGACATATTGGCATGGATCCACAGTTTATGTTTGGTGGCCAGAACCTGTTTTACTTGACATGGATATTTGCATGTCGACATTTATGCTTTGAGTCATTTGTATTATGAGTATGGGAATGCCTACCTCAATGATGATATATTATTGTACTGTATTTCCTTGTTTGTTGGCAGGTTTCCGACCGACGTGTTCCTTGTTCCCAACACACACTCTACAAAGTATTTCAGCTATCACTATGTTCTAACTTCATACTTTGGGGGGATCACCGTTACACATTATTTTCATCACCCCTATGATCGTTAATGATGTAAACCTATCCTTTGTCTTTAGAAGGATCAATGACCTGAATCCATGAAGAAGAATGAAGACATATTTTCCCAGAAAGATGAAAATGATCTTTTCCTTTGTAAAAACCTTATAAAGAGGGACCATCGCACTCTATTAAGTGTTAATGGTGCGACGATCTAGGATCATCACAGGCTGCACCACACTAGCCTGCGACGTCGTCACACTTTGCTCAGTATTAAAGGCGCGATGATTTTTAGTACGAAGGAAAAAGAGAAGCTTCTCGATCCTTCTAGAATAGAAGTTTCAAGGGTGAGTTGACCTCCAATCGGTTTGGATCTGAGTCACATCCCTGATCTCATGGGATCATCCTAACCTCCTCACCCTATCCTTTACGACTTATAAAAGGAGAGGAGTTCTCATTGGGAAAGTTAGCTTGATTGGGTTTGAGTAATTTTTGTAGCTTGGAGTTTTTGGGCCTATGTTGGCTTTGAGCTTTGCTTTGTTAAGATAGATTGTGAGTTACTTTCAAATCTACAGTCTTAGAATCCGGGAAGAAGAAGTGTGTGAAAAGCAGGGAATTGTTGGAAGGGACCTTACAACATCAAGGCATTGGTTGTATTCTCCTTTTCATATTTCTAATAAAACAATATATTTCTTTCCCATAAAATTGTCCTTATTTTATTGTACGACTCCTTGATCACATACATAGGTGTTGTTGAGTATACGTTGTT
>ML784821.1:633983-704216 GCA_009831015.1 Picea engelmannii
TTAGTTTTTGTTTAATTCTTGTTAATAGCTTAGTTGCTTTCTTTCTAACCTTTTACATTACAGCTGTCATGACTAGCAGAGCCCAACTAGGCATGTAAGCACTCACTTTTTGCTCACACATCGACGAAAAGAGTGCAAACAATTATCCCCCAATTCGCAGAGGAAGCTAGCCATGAATTCACAAAGGAAGCTAGTCACAAATTCACAGAGATCAGCTAGCAAAAACACAGGGATATTATCCTGGAATTCACTGAGGGTGAAGAAGGGATGATACACATCGAAAAAGAGACTGGAGTAAGAGGCTGAGCATCGGTGCGAAGGCGATCTTTGGGAAAAGGTTTAGTCACAACAAGCCACACTTGGGGCACCCAAAAATGTGGCATCAACTCTCCTCGAGACACACAACTAAAACAACAATGAAAAAAGCAAGATCAACAAGCACAATCCATATGTGATAGCCAATCGAAGGGAGCTTTGTGGGAAAGGTTCAATCCTTGAGTAGAAAGAAATAAGTCGAGTTTATGAAGAACGTTTCTGGGAAAAAGGGTGGAGATGCAGAGCCCTTAGCTCCCCAAACACAGAGAAAAAAATTGCACAACGCAAAAAATTAAAATGCAGACCTACTTTTGGTCTTGCAACCAATCTAGGTGACAACGCCCAACAATCCTTATTTTATAGAAGTAATTTGGAATCAATTTAACTTAAGGAGGAAACATTAATTTTAAACGATCGGTAAAACAAAAAACAATCTCCATAATAACATAATTTAGTCATTCCAAGGGATGAAGAACATAATGGTTTTCACTGTAATAAGGAGCTTCTTTTGGAAAGGTTTCGATAAAGGTTTGCATCATTCCAGAGGATGAGAAATTAAGAATATAAAATTTTGATGAGGGAGAATGATCTTTTAAAATACATCCCAAAATAAGGTACTTGAAAAATTTAATAACAATATTATATAAAAACATGAATTTCCCAATCGTTGAAAATTTTGATTGGTGGTAAAATCCAGAAACCCTTTAGAATGAAAATAGTATTAATTTATAGTTGCTCCAATAACGCAAACTATACAAATTTATTTTCAACGACAAGGAAATTATCAATGATATTCTGAATACAAATGGTTTCGACAATTGTCAAACTTAATTACAAGATAAATCCTTTACAAGTGCAAATTCAAATAAAAATACCATATCTGGCGATTTGAATTTTGAAGATGTTCTCCCACGATCTCGCTTCGTCCAGCTCCCCGCTTGCTAACCTTGAAGACTTCACCAATACCTCCCATCCAACGCTAGGGGTAATCTTCTTCCCCCTTAGCCCCCCGAGCCGCAAAGGGGCCACACACACAACCACCAGAAAAATCTAGCTCCTAGATCGCCTCGCAAGGTCGAGCTACCACTCTTTTGTCCGAGCTGAGTATCCCAACTCTCATAGAAAAAATCAATCGAAGAAATTCTGACAACATAACTTTACTCATACAAGTCATCCCCTTTCCTCCTCGTAGCCATTTATTTTATATAATCTTTTTAGTGACCACTTGCCATTCACACATTTAATTCGTTCCATTAAAAATTAATTAGGAATTACTCCCCCCATACACTTGTCACCCGTTCCCTTAGTTGTGCCAATAAATTCCAAAATTTAATTTAATTACAAGTCACTTTCCCTCACATCTCCTAAAAGCACTCCTTAAATCACTCCTAGTGTCTTTTATTCCTTTATTCCCAATTTATGATTGACACCTTTCTAAATCTTTGTTGAGTTAAAAATGAGATTCTTCTCTAGTTAACTAGACTCTAGATTCCTCTCTATGCTTACACATTCGTTTTATATTTATTTCCTTTCTTATCTTAATTTTCAATTTAGTATTTCTTGCACATAATCATATAATTAAATCTTTAGATAAACTATTTCTCTTTTAATTCTCAACTTGATTTTTTTTTCTTCATCCCCCTTTTATTAATTTATTAGTTTTTAGTCTTCATACCCTATTTAGACTTAGGCTTAATTTTTAAACTAGGCTTAGAAATTTTAAGGGGATTTTATAATTAATAAAAATACTCATTTAATAATTATTTTAAGTTTGACCATGTCAAAACGGTTATTTTTTTCTAGGCATCTAGGTTCATTGACTCACCTTTATTAAAAATCGCAACGTTGCATTCAAGACACACTCTGTGCTCCAAGGGTGCCACTCGCCTTTATTCAATTTTTAATTATGCGACGTGCCCTTCAAGACGCACTACGTGCTCCAAGGGTGCCACTCACCTTTGACTGATTTTGGTAGTTTTCCAACCCTTGGAGTCAATACTCCATCAGGCGACCTTGTGAGAGACTAAGGGCTCCTTAGAATCTTCGTGAGCGACTGTCTCAGTCTGCCCTCACGACATTGTGGATCTCTCGAACTAGTTAATCATTAACCTACAATTCTATCCACAACAAGAGTGCTAGTAGGATGTGGCAGGGCTGCTACCACACCTCTCCCTCAATAGGATAATGCTTGTCAAGCCATTTCTGGTGGTATGTGGAACGCCACATAACTCCTCACGGTTTGAGAGTTACGGCCTTACGAAGTTGGAGGAACCTCATATGTTGGCTTGAAGCCCCAAAAGGTCAAAGAAGTCAAAGTGCTTGCACAAAAGAGATTATTTAAATAATAAAGTGAAGTGAAAAAATCAAAGAGGATTATTTAAATAATAAAGTGAAGTGACAAAGTCAAGGAGGATTATTTAAATTCCTTAATCCTTTGTCTTATCATTTTCATTTGTTCTTCCATTTCTTGGATTGATTCTGGTCCTACCAAGACCTTATCCTCAAGTCGATCCTAGCTCTAAGGCGTCCGACACGGTCGCCCATAAAGAAACTTGAATGACACCATCCTTATGGTTCTTTGATATATATTGCTGTACACAAACTCTACCAGTGGCAAGAACTCTTCCCAATGCTTATGTTGGTCCATCACGTAAATACACAACATATATTCTAAGATCTAGTTTGCTCCTTCTGTCTACCCATCTGTCTCAGGGTGATACACTGTAATAGAATTAATTTGGGTTCCCAAGGCCTCTTGGTAACTAGTCTAGAATCATCCTATAAACACCGATCCTCGATCAGATATGATCCTCTTAGGCACTCCATGAAATATTACAATATTGCTGATAAAAATCTAGCTATGTCTGGCACTTGATACATTGTACACACATGGATAAAATGTGCACTCTTCGTCAGAGTGTCAACTACCACGGAAATTGAGTCGTGCTTCCTTGTCGTCAGTGACAATACCACAATGAAGTCCATCGAAATGGCCTCCCTTTTTTTATTTTGGAATGACGTGGGGTTGTAGTAATCCTGCTGGATGTCTATGCTCAACCTTCACTTGCTGACATTCTAGACATCTCGCCACTTAGTTGACTACATCCATCTTCATTCTTTTCTAGAGGAATAAGGGCTTAAGGTCTTCCCTCAACTTCATGAATCCTGGATGAGCCATGTATACTGATCTATGAGCTTCTCTTAAGATCAAATTCTCAATTTTTCATTAGGCGATACGTAACTCCGGTTATTATACCTCATCAATCCCTCATTTTCCGATGTATATCCTTTAAAATTTGGTACTGTCATGGTGTCTTGTTCGATAATTTCATTAACCTCTTTATACCAGTCCTCGTCGAACTGTAAAGTTAGCATCCTTTCTCAGAGATTTGTCTGAAGAGGTATCACTGATAATATGCACGGTCTCTGACTCAACACATTTGCTGCTCTATTCACCATTCATTTAATAGACTTAATATCAATTGTATTTTCTAAGTAAATTTTACAAATGCTTTTGCCACGTGTTCAATTCATTCTACACAAAATGTGCTGCATTCCGTAGTGATCCCCTTTTTTTCGAATTTCTGTCTAAACATATGGCGTCTCTATATTCTCCAAACATACATAATGGCCAGTAACTCCCATTCATGCATTGCGTAGTTCTCCGCATGCCTTCTTAAATTCCTTGAGATGAAGGCGATCACTTGACTATCTTTCATCAATACTCCACCTAAGCCTTCCTTGGATGCCTCTGTGCATACCAAGAAGTCCTCGCCCATGTAGGGAAATTTTAGTATCAACGCTGTTTTCAACAACTCCTTAAGTCTTCGAAATGCTTCTGTGCATTTCTCGGTCCATACAAACTTCTTGTTTTTCTTCTGCAATTTTGTGATCGGATTTGTTATCTTTGAAAAAAAAACCTTTGACGAACCATCGATAATATCCCGCTAAACCCATGAAGCTACATACTTCGGGTACATTCGTCAACATAGTCCATTCCATAATAGCCTCTACCTTCGCTGGATCCACATCGATACCTTCGCCGGATATAACACGCCCTAAATAATGAATCCTCGATTGATAAGAAGAGAATTTCGACAATTTCCCATATAAATTGTTCTCTCGTAAACACTGTAGTACCAAGCGCAAATTTTCGGCATGTTCCTCCATCATCTGAGAATATATCAAAATGTCATCAATGAATACTTGAAAAAACTTGTTCAAGTATTCATGAAACACCCTATTCATCAATCTCATGAATACCCCTGGGGCATTTGTCAGTCCAAACGGTAAAATGGTAAACTCGTAATGCCCAAACCTCATCTTGAATGCAGTCTTAGGAACATCTTCCTCCTTGATCCGTAATTGGTGATATCCTGATCTCAAGTTGATCTTTGAAAACACCATCGCGCCTTTCATTTGATCAAACAAATCGTCTATTCTTGGCAACAGATATTGGTTCTTGATCATTGCCTTTTTCAATTGACGGTAGTCAATGTAGAGTCTCCACAACCCATCCTTCTTCTGTATGAAAATAACATGCACATTCCAAGGTGACACACTTATAAGTATAAGTCCTAGGTCGACACCCGATAAGGAGTTCTTTCTATCGGTTCAGTTCCAGGTTTTACGTCGATGGTAAATTCCAATTCCCTTTTGGGTGGAAAACTTGGTAACTCTTTTGGGAATATGTCCACAACTCTTGTACTACCGAAAGGTTTTCTAGTCCTTCCACCATGCCCTTGTCATTCAAAGCTAAGATTGAATATAGCTTGCATCCTTTGCGCATACTCTTCCATAGCTATAGGGAAGAGATGAACCTTAGGGAAACTCTCTGGTTTCTTCCTACAATCACTCATCTCTGTCCATCGTTATCGATCAACTCAATCATTTCGTCTTACCGTTGAGTATCACATCATGCAATTCCAACTAGTCCATACTGATCACAATGTTATAAGATCCTAAGATCGTTTATAATAGGTCGAACTTCATTACAATTTTTGCCAATTTAAAGGGACAGTTCATACCACTTCCTCCAACCATCTGTTTGTCACCCGAAGCCATTTCGACGTATCTAAACTCATCTTGTCAACAACCTTTACCTAAATCCCTTCAGCATGGTACTAGAAATAAATCTCCTTGTAGCACCGGGATCTATCAAATACTAAAAGTTGGGTAGGCGATGGTACCTGACACCTTGAGCATAATAGACTGGTGCTCGACCTGGTAGTTATTCACCATGGTCTTGAATTCTGTGGGCCTTTAAATACCTCTACAATGGTAGTGTGTCCTATTGACCCGACCGCTCTGGCCTTTTCAATGATATAGTCTTGCTGGTATGGTGGCTCTCCACAAGTCTAACACCCATCTCCGGTCTAGTACTCCTGGCCCGGAATAGAAGTTGCTGGCCTACCAGCCTAAGATCCTAGTTTGTTCTGCTGATAGGCCTAAACTGCAGTTGCTGGCGGTGCTGCCGCTGATGTGGTGGTCCCCTATAGGGAGTCCTCTACTGAGGAACCATTCATCATAGTGTCATGAGCAAGGGTCCTCTAGATGTATCTTGATACCCTAATGTCTTGTTTGGCTGGTGTATGATGCTGCTGCGCACTTGAAGTTGTCAGTCCATATGGTCTTGCAAGAGTCCTTCCCTGTCTTCCGTAGGTGAATTCTTCCTCAGATATGAGGCCTACTGGACTGCATCGTTCAATGTCTTATGCATTAGGATCCTCACCTTCTCATAGAGTTAGAGTTGTGGCCGAACACAAACTTGCTGTCCTCCAATTTCTTCGTGTTCAAATGCATGGCATACCAAAGTAGCTCCATAAATTGGTCTCATACTCTAACATTGTACGCCCACCCTGTCGTAAGGCATTTCACTCATTAAGCTGGCGCTCAATGAATTCCTCTGACAATTACTTCTCCTTGAACCGTTCCCATAAAACGACTTCGACGACCAAGTTTAGTTGAGGAAGGAGCATCTTCCACCACCGAAGAGCACTCTCCTTCATCTAAAATACCACCATGTGGACCTTCAAGTAGGAGGGGTGGGCATGAAGTGAAACAAATGTTTCCTTTTCTCCAGCCCTGCCCTGACGACTGATCCGTCTGTGACACCTGTGAACTTGGGAAACTTCCCCTTCTCGAGTGCTCTATGAATGCTAACTCTGCCAGTTGCAGTGTGCAATGAACCCTCCTAGGGTACGGGTGCCCTGGCCCCATCTCTAACTGGTCGATTAATCAAGGCCTCTGATATCCTCCAAAAGGACCTCGTCACACTGACCACATCCCTCCCAACAATTCGCTCCTGCCTCATGACTTGTTCTTCTCCTTGGGGATTAGACCGCCTGGTTGGGATGCTACTGGAGGCATATCGCCTATACCCCTAACACCACATCGTCTACCTCCACGACTTCCTCTAACTAGGATTACCGGTGCAGACAAGTTAAATTTTTAATTAGTGCTAAGTTATTAATCAAGGGTTTAATACATTGGAAGGAATGAAAATCCACAGTTGTTCGACAACACAGGTATTCCAATAGAGGACGAACACCTTCAGTAACCACTCACACAACCAGATCAAATATCAACACACTGATGTTTTCACTTGGTAAAACCCCTACAGGGAAACATCCATGGCCCCAGCCAACACGACCACTTGGAGCAGTTTATTAATTCAAAATAAAAAGATTACAGAGATATTTTACAAAAGAGTTTCTCACAATCGATCATCGGAAAATGACCCTCCATGCTCTTTAAATAGAGATCATGGACCAATCAGGTGTTAATCCACAGATCAATGGCCATTAAGATCAAGGAGAATATGAACCGTCATATCACTCTATGTCGGGAACATATCATGACCGTCTGATTTTCTAACTACAAATGCATACTAAAGAAACACACTAAGAAACACACTTTTACCTAACGACACATTAGACCAAGTAGATATTAACTAACTCCTAAGTGTGTAAATATCCTAACACCCCCCCTTAAGAACAACTTGGGATATGATTGAAGGATTTACAATAGCAACACAATACGATAAGGAAGGAGGCATTAGAGCCTATCCCCCCTTAATGACAACTTCATGAACTCCTAACATAGATCGAAGTTTGGAAAACTTCGCTTCTGTAAGAGACTTTGTGAAAAATGTCTGCAAATTTATCTTCTGTAGGGAAAAAGGGCACTTCAATAACTTGATCATGGATGAGATTTCCGATGAAGTGCATGTGTATCTCAATGTGATTGCTGTGTTGATATTGAAATGAGTCTTTGGCGAGCTTGATGGCACTCTGATTGTCCCACCAAAGGCTGGTCGGATGCTGCTGTTGGAATCCAAACTCTGAAAGGATTTGTCGAAGCCACAAGGCTTCCTGAATTGCATTTACCACTGCTCAGTACTCTACTTCTGTTGAAGAAAGTGCAATAGCCTGTTGTTTCTTACAGGCCCAAGTGGCAGGTCTTGAACCAAGGCTAAAAACATAACCTATAGTAGACTTCCGATCAGCAGGGTTACCGACCCAATCTGAATCGGTGAAACCAACCAATAAAGAAGTCCCCCCTGAACTGTAATGTATCCCAAACTGAACTGTACCACATACATAGCGAAGTATCCTTTTAGATGCTTTCCAATGAATTTCATGGGGTGTTTTCATATACCAGGCAACAAGACCAACAACAAGGGAAAGAGTAGGATGGGTATGAGTCAAGTATAAGAGGCTACCAACTAACTGATGGTATAGGGTGGTATCAATTTCGAGAGAAGTACATGTGGCGGTAAGATTGACTCCAGACTGGAAGGGAGAAGGGGCTGGTTTACAATCATCCATGTGAAAGCGACGAATAAGGTCACAAGCATACTTAGTCTAGGAAAGAAAAATTCCTTCATTGGTTTGCAAAACTTGGAGGCCAAGGAAATAGTGCAAAAAACCTAAGTCTATCATTTCAAATTTCTTCTTAAGGTTGGTTTTCACATGGTTTAAAAGTTTTGAGTCACTACCAGTAAGGATAAGGTCATCAACATAAAGGACAAGGATTATGAGATGGCTTCCTACTTTCTTGGTATAGACATTACGATCAGAATGACATCTAGAGAATCCAATGTCAATAAGAAAGTTTTCCATTTTTGCATACCAAGCTCGAGGAGCTTGCTTAAGATCATAAAGATATTTCTTAAGGTGACAAACAAGGCTAGAGTCATTCTTGACATAGCCAAGAGGTTGTTCCATGTAGATTTATTCTTGCAAAACTCCGTGCAAGAAGTCAGATTTAACATCCATCTGATGGACCTCCCATTTATGTGAGCCAACAAGGGAAATAACAAGGAAGATGGAATTCATTTTGGCTATAGGGGAAAAGGTTTCATTATAGTCAATTCCTTCAACTTGGGAAAATCCTTTGGCAACTAACCGAGCTTTGTGTCTTTCAACACTTCCATCGGATGCATACTTAGTTCTGTAGACCCATTTATATGTGACAATTTTTCTTCCTTTTGGAAGAGGTACAAGATCCCAAGTATCGTTGGCCATTAAAGAACAATACTCTTCATTCATTTCTATATCCCAATCTGGATGACCATAAGCTTCTGCAAATGTCTCTGGATCATGATTCTCTGAAACTTGAGCCAAAAGAGAAGAGGCCTGCTGAATCTGTGAATGTGTCCGACGGTGATCTGAAGGATCACCAACAAGATCACCAACTACTTCTCATGTTGAATGAACCCATCTAGGAAGCTGTGGAGCTAGTGCTGGTTTAGGTTCAAAGGACTCATCTGGAGGAAGGTGAGCATGCAGAGGTGGATTTTCATCCTCACTATCATAATCTAAAGAAGAAACCAGAAGAGGAAAAGAAGAAGGAACAAATGCCAAAGATGGCTCGCAGGCCGAAGAAGGCATAATCGCCAAATTAGGCTCGTAGGCCAAGATATTTTCATCAAATTTAACATCTCTTCTAATAATAATTTCATTACAATGTGGTTGAAGAAGTCTATAACCTTTGATATCTTCAGAATAACCAACAAGTATACACTTCTCACTTTTAGGCTGCAATGCTTTCTTTTTCTCATCAAGAATGTGAGAGTTATGCCCTTTAAAAAAAAGGCATAAACGATAACCAAAGGACCACGTGGTGGTGTAGGTTGCTTTATGAAGTGACCCACTTTTATAAAGAGAAGTGGGGATCACTTTTACAATGAAGTTACTTTATAAAAGAAAAGCTGCATGCAAAATAAATAACTCTAAATTAAATATTAAAGCTACTTATAATGATTCACTTTTATACTTGAAGTGAAATACACTTTACAATTTTAGCATGAACTTAAAAAAAAAAAAGTAACAAAAAGAGAGACTTGAACTCAAGACCTCTTACTTAATAAGGCAACTTTTAACCAAATGGTCTAGCAAAACATATTGTATTGTTTAGCAAGAGTACTGGGGTTTTTGTTGTTGACGACCTTGGAGAGCGTGCTAAAAAAAAACTCTTTTGACAGAAGAAAAATATTTCGCTTCTTGATGACAACAAGGGTTAGATCTTGCTTAGCTTACTAGAAAGATGCACCTTTTCCTATTTGTTTCTGATTTTCCGATATCACACAGGGCGTGAGGAAAAGAGCATACACAGATCTAAAAGAGTAGCAACCCGGAAATAAATAATATAAAACCGAAATAAAACCAAAATCATACTATGCAAAAATTAAAAAAATGCGTATTCAAGTTTTATACCTCCGGATCTAACTGAAATGGCCGTATCTTGGGAAAATGAAAACCTTTTCGAGTGAAACGAAAAGTGTTCCTGATTGAAACGAGCGCTCTAGATGCAATGGACCGGTCCTCTCAGCCCAGAAATGTACGAAAATGACAGAAAATGGATATGAGACAACTTGGCTTCACGATCTCGATCTACAACAGGAGCGTGTCTTCAAACAAGCTCTGATACCATGTTCGACAACACATGTATTCCAACAGAGGACGAACACCTTCAGTAACCACTCACACAACCAGATCAAAGATCAACACACCTGTTATCACCACAAAATTTTTATTTTGATGGAATCCAAGTCTCAGATTTAGCAAGGGGCTACACTGGTATAGAGGCGCGATAAAATGAAGGATGAGGCCACACCTAGCGGAAAAGGGATAAATCTAGCGGAGGCGCAGATTTGACGGGATGCGACAAGTCACAGATTTCAGGCATCACATATCAATGGTTAGCAACCATATTGGGCATAGAAATAGTGTGAGGTTTAATTATTTTAAAGCGGGTTAGGGAAAATACCATGGTTTCAGCTGCCAGACACGTGGCGTCACCAGAGGCATATCGGGGCGAAAAGTGGTCCACCCAAAACTGCTTTCCCTCGTCCCCAAAATTTTCGAAAGAAACGCTAAAAATATTGTTGTGAAATGGATAGTGAAAGTAAGTTGGATATTAGACCATTGGTAGGTTCGACGATTTGCAGATGAATTCGATCAGTCGCACACACATCACTTTTCAAGTCTCAGTTTCCATGATTTCAAGTAATTTTGACTAGTCTTCTTCCAAGGTGAATTTCGGGCAAACTAGAGCATATTTTGAGAAACCGAAAGAGGTTTATACTCAGCACGAGCCAAAGAACAATAACCTCTCCCATATTTCTCATAGTTGTTACATATTGGGAGAATCGAGGACATCTTGGATCCTTACATTTCCAGATTCAAGATTTTCTTCTGGGAATACATCTTTTTCAAATGCAGATCCCAGACAGATGGAGAAAAATTTCACAAAACCGAGAGATTTTTTACTCAAGACAATCTAATATACAAAAACATCCCCCATATTTAACACAGGTGTCATAGATCAGGAGATTCGAAGAAATCTTTGAACCATATTTTTCAGTTTTCATGATTTCCTGTTCGAGACATGTTTTTGTGGCACGTGTTCCAACCAATTGGAGATGAATTTGGAGAAACCAAGAGAGGTTTTTTTTCATAATGATCTTATCTACAAAAATCGTTCTCATATTTTACACAACTATTATGGTTTGAGATTTACATGTGGTGTTTTGAAGCCTATTTTTCCATGTAAATGGTTTCCAAACGAAACGTTTCTTTATTTGTAACCGGTTTGGAAACGAAAGGACTCACTGTTTGTATAAATGTTAAGAGATATGTATGTATCAGGGTTGGCAGAAGTGAAAGGGCACTATTTTGTTGCTTCTAAACTCTATTGTAATTTTCAGGAGCTGAATTGAATATAGATGCAGAAGCTTTTGAAGTCTCTATGAAAATATTCTAATGGTGGTGATATGAGTTTTGTCTTCTCTCATCGTATGTATTTCCTGTGATTCTTTATTTCCATTTGCGATGTCTTCTGTTTAAATTGGATAGTTAAAAGCTCAGAATTCATATCGTGATGCTCTCAGATTAAGCAATTTAAATTGTGTGAATTTCCTCTTAACTAATTCAGAATTCATTTCAGTAATGCTCTCATACAGTGATTTGTTTTCTCTTTCTTCTTACACCCTGCTTAAACTCAAATTAAAAAATCAGATTCATTACCTCATTTAGCCTTTATCCTCTGGAGAGTTCTACTGGTCAGCCATTGTTTTCATTAAATTTCAGAATTTTGACTCCATAGCCCTGAGTGTGCTTCCCCTTCTTTGGCAGGAAGTTTTATAAAAACCCCCAATACAAACTAAATCTAGCCACTGATTATCAAATTAATATCAAGTGACATGAGAGATCCCTCTCTAAGTTGAGCAGGCTAGTGCCTAGCTCTAAAGTAGGTTGAAACAATTACCTCTATTGTTTTTCTATTAGCCAGACAAAATCTACAGAGTGCTAACAACACCGATGTTTTCACGTGGTAAAACCCCTATGGGGAAACATCCACGGCCCCAACCAACGCGGCCACTTGGAGCAGTTTATTAATGCAAAAGAAAAATATTACAGAGAGATTTTAAAAGAGAGTTTCTCACAATCGATCATCAACAAATGACCCTCCATGCTCTTTAAATAGAGATCATGGACCAATCAGGTGTTAAGCCACAGATCAATGGCCGCTAAGATCAAGGAGAATATGAGCCGTCAGATCACTCTATGTCGAGAACATATCGTGACCGTCGGATTTCCTAACTACAAATGCATACTAATGCATACTAAAGAAACACACTAAGAAACACAATTTTACCTAATGACACATTAGACCAAGTAGATCTTAACTAACTCCTAAGTGTCTAAATATCCTTAACATCCCCCCTTAAGAACAACTTGGGATAGAATGGAAGGATTTACAATAGCGGCACAATAGGAGAAGGAAGGAGGCATTAGAGCCTATCCCCCCTTGATGACAATTTCATGAACTCCTAACATAGATTGAAGTTTTTCTAGTCCGCAAAAGGAAAGATTCCAACTGGGTAATCCTACATAGAGATAACATTTGGGAAGGCACAACTAGAGTCAAGGAACGTAGTCCCCCTTTTTCAGAAAAAAAACACAGAGATAGGTGGCGAATTTCGTGTGGGTTTCTCATAGCCAAATGAAGAGATAAAAGGGGTGCAAAAATAACACGATATTCCTCCACGCGCAGGGGTTTCTAAAAACAAAAATGCAGGTTATTATCCCCTAATTCATAGAGGAAGCTAACCACGAATTCATAGGGATCAACCAACAAAAATGTAGGGATATTATAACCCAATTCGCAGAGGAAGCTAGCCACAAATTCATCAAGGAAGCTAGCCACAAATTCGCAGGGATCATCCAAAAACAATGCAGGGATATTATCCCCCAATTCACAGAGAAATATAGCCACGAATTCACATGGATCAACCAACAAAAACACATGGATATTATCCCCCAATTCATAGAGGAAGCAAGCCACAAATTCACAAAGGAAGCTAGCCACGAATTCACAGAGATCAACCAACAAAAATGCAAGGATATTATCCTGGAATTCACTAAGGGTAGAGAAGGGATGATACATAGCGAAAAAGAGGCTAGAGTAAGAGGATGCACATCGGTGTGAAGATGATCACTGGGAAAAGGTTCAGTCACAACAGGCCACACCTGGGGCACCTGAAAATGTGGAATCAACTCTCCTCTAGACACACAACTAAAACAACATCGAAAAAAGCAAGATCAACAAGAACAATCCATATGTTATAGCCAATCGAAGGGAGCTCTGTGGGAAAGTTTCAATCCTTGAGCATAAAGAAATACGTCGACTTTATGAAGAACGTTTCTGGGAAAAAGGGTGGAGACGCAGATCCCTTAGCTCCCCAAACGCAGAGAAAAACATTGCGCAACATAGAAAATTAATATGCAGACCCACTTTTGGTCTTTCAACCAATATAGGTGACAACGCCCAACAATCCTTATTTTACAGAAGTAATTTAGAATCAAGTTAATAGAAAGAGGCAACATTAATTCTAAACGGTGGGTAAAACACAAAAAAATCTCCACAATAGCATAATTTAGTCATTCCAAGGGACGAAGAGCATAATGGTTTTCACAGTAATAAGGAGCTTCTTTTGGAAAGGTTTCGATAAAGGTTTGCATCATTCTAGAGTACGAGAAATTAAGGATAGAAAATTTTGATGAGGGAGAATGATCTTTTAAAATACATCCCAAAATAAGGTACTTGAAAAATTTAATAACAATATTATATAAAAACATGAATTTCCCCATCGTTGAAAATTTTGATTGGTGGGAAAATCCAACAACCCTTTAGAAAAAAAAAAGTATTAATTTATAGTTGCTCCAAGAAAGCAAGCTATACAAATTTATTTTCAACGACAAGGAAATTATCAACGATATTCTGAATACAAATGGTTGCGGAAATTGTCAAACTTAATTACAATTTAAATCCTTTAAAAGTGCAAATTCAAATAAAAATACCGTATCCGACAAGTTGAATTTCGAAGATGTTCCCCCATGATCTCGCTCCGTCCAACTCCCCACTTGCTAATCGTGAATACTTCACCGGTACCTCCGAACCAACGCTAGGGGTAATCTTCTTCCCCCTTAGCCCCCGAGCCGCAAAGGGGACACACATACAACAATAAGAAAACTCTAGCTCCCAGCTCGCCTCGCAAGGTCGAGCTACCACTCTCTTTTCTGAGCTGGGTATCCAAACTCTCATAAGAAAAATCAGTCAAAGAAATTCCGACAGCATAACTTTAGTCATACTAGTCATCCCCTTTCCTCCTCATAGCCATTTATTTTATAGAATTTTTTTTAGGGACCACTTGCCATTTGCTCATTTAATTCGTTTTATTAAAAATTAATTAGGAATTACTCCCCCCATACACTTTGTTGATGATTTAAAACGTCAACGTAATTTCGCCCGCAAAGTGTTTCTAAAGCCTATTATTATATAAGACTAAATAGTGCTAGTAGGTGGGACCCCTTGAACTTTTCAAGATCAGATTTGTTCATTTTCAATGTTATGATGATGTGCTACAAAGGTTTACATGGTTGATGAGAATATGATTGCCATTGATATGAGTTAAGCTTTGAGATGTTGTTCCTTCATGATACTATGGTATGCTATTCATATATGGTATTTTTTCTTCTCGCACTTGCACAACAAACATGTTAGTAAAATTACATGAAGGGTAGTTTTGAAGAAGGAAAAGTATTACAACGAGTGCAAAGGGACCTAGTTATCCAATACTGCATGCATAAAATATTTGTTGATTATGGTTAAATCCTAGCTAACAAGGAAATGGCTACAAAATTGTGTTAAATTACATTTTTATATGCATATGGTGGAAATTTTGGTTGCGCATTTGGCAAGGTGATAATGCAATGGTTATGTATTGGTTAATGGGATCAGTAGCTGATATACATATGTTATGAACGTAGGTGGCTCATGGAAGTAATGGCTTTGCGATTTTATATAGTCCATATGTATGGTGATTATGCTATGCTTCAGGTTGATGTTGATCACACTATTAGTGATGATTCTATACATGATCTCTTAGGTTGTATAATGGTAGAGTGATTTTTTTGAGTTATATTGGGAATATGAATGTGGGTGGCGCACTTGGAAAAGTAATAATGTGAATGGTTGAATTGTTATATGGAACTTGGATTATGTTTAAATGTGTAGATTTTCTCGATGCATGGGTTGATTAATGGTGTTAATGGGGGGATCATTGGGATGTACTGCTGAGTAAATGAGATGTGGGTGGAGGTGACGTGCATTTACTGCATGCCACCTTTACCCTTCCCATTGGCCACCACCCTAGTCAGACTATTGTTTGATCTTACTGTTGTGTTCACGCTCCGGATTATTTGTACGGTGAAACCGCTCATCCACCTCTCGTCGTAAGGATTTCGATTAACAGGTATGTCTCTTTTGGCCATTCTTGAATTCACTCTAGTTATGAAATTATTTTGGCTTAGTTGTGTGGGTTTGTGTTTGTCCTGAGTGCTGCAACTATGTGAAATTTTGGTTTTGAATGGAAAATGGATGGTTCTGCCATGATAGTTTTAAGTTCTTCCAAGTTGTTATCCTTCCTGGGTGATAGTTCTTTGTTACCACTACGTTTTGGTTGAAGGGCTTTGTTTAAATCATGGTTGGATTATTGCCTTCATGATTCTTGGGTTTAACTAGAGCCCTGTTTTCCTGTTTCAGGCCTTTCAAGGAACTGTCTGCCCTTCACAAGCAAATCATAGTCCTCCTTGCGCGTACACCTTTGGCCTCAAATTTTCACTGCAGTTAGTTCCGTTCCTCCTGTGAAGGATATTGTGCAAACACCTAACCCTCTAGACTGAAGTTGCATAGGGAGACTGTCGAGTATGCCAAGTTGTTTCCGATTATTGTGGTCTATTACTTTGAATACGGGCTCACCCATTGGTCGTATAGCAGTCGTGTTGGTATGGATTTTCGTCACTGCCTCTGTGATAATAACATGGACCTTACATTGCCAAGTTCATAGTCACCCGCTTGATGTCAAAGAACTCAGTATTTTTTAATGCAAGGGCTTCTGCCCATTTCGATTAGATGAGTGGGTATACACAGCTACCATGGCTTGTTTGGTTGATTGATTTTTTGCCACAATGGCGAATTGTTGGTTGATGTACAGTCACTAGTTTTTCACTTATGGTGATTTGGTTGATGGATGACATTGGTCGCAAATGCTTAGGGTTGCTCACACAGGGCACATTCTGTGTATGGTGTTTTGCAAATGAAATATGGGGTATGATAACTATGGTTTCCCTGGGGCCGATGATAATCAAACTGGAAAACTATATAAGGAATATCCATGGCATCCTTGTGTTGTTGGTTGAAAAGGCCTGAGTGTGCACGGCTTGATTGAATTATAGTGTGACTTAAACGAACCAACCACTTATTAATGCACACAGCCTCAACATGATATGTTGAGTTATTATCACGATTGTGTATTTGTTGTGATACGTGGAAATGTTGCATTGTGGAGTTTGGTAGGTTGCGCTTTGTGTGTAGTATGGATAGTTTGTTTTTATACTCAGTGATACCCTCAGAGTTTTAAGCATGTTATTTATTGCAATTAACCACTGTTGATGACAGTCGCGTTGGATATTTGGCTCGGTTTTTAAGTCGCACTGAGTTGTTTTTTTTTACAATGGTATGGTTACATTGCCTTGGAAGTTTACTCCTGCATAGCCTGTGTCTAAATGGTGGCTGTTGGTTGTATATTCAATTGTCATTTCAGGCATGGCATGTGAGGTTTTGATTATTTTGGTCTTTTTACTGCATATATATATATATATATATATATGGATGGGAACGAATATCATTACAGATCTTGATTGGCTCTATTGCAGAAATAGTGACTTCATTATTATTTTGGAAACATGACTTTTAAATATAGATGTGGATTGAAGAAACGTATGACAGAGGTGGATGTTAATGATTACAGATTGGGAATGAGTGTTGTTGTTGACTGTTATAAAATGCAGAATGTGCGAATAAAGGGAACATAACCTCTTACAAATTGTGTGAAATACTTACTATTTTGTAATGGCACTGTGTTGGATATTAATGGACAGTGAACTAGTCAAATACACATGAATTATTACTCAGTCATCTGATTGTTGGTTGATGCATCTATTCTTACTGCGGAATGTTTTATGGATCACTTGATTAATTTCATGAACATTAATCGTTATCCTCCCCACTCATTATCTCACTTTCCGCTAATTACAAACCCTTCACATATCCCAGATTCACTGTTTCACTACCTGTTCTGATATTGATTACATCCAAAAGAATTTCTGTGTTAAGTGGATGAAGTGGCAATTTCTGTGTTAAAAGGAGTCACAAGGGGTCCCACCTACTAGTTATTATTTATTTATGAACCTATTATGATTATTACTCCCCCTCCTAACTAAAGTTAGTTAAGTCTTTAGTTAGATTAACTAATGAATTGGTTCAACTATTCCAACCAATTATGATTTGTTAAAAGCAAAAGGAAGGGGAGGAACAAAGGATGATAGAAGTAGAAACATGCTAAGGTTTTCTCTTTGAGTTTATGTTGAGACAATTCATTTTTCATTCATTTATTAATTCATCATAGCCTAATTTTCTTTTATGATGGCGAGGTCTTATTGTAGACAACAATATTCAGGGTTGAATCAAATCATTCAGACTCTTTCTCTTCAGAGGTGTTGATCTATCTTTGATAGTCTGTGTAGACTTGTCTGTTTGTGAATTAGTTTTCATGACTGACAAATGATATTGTGAAGAGTCGAGTGGGAAGCAATTTGTGGCAAGCTGATCCAAATTTTAGAGTTCAGTTTTGGTTTTCTATCAGAGGTCCTTTTGTATGTTCCATCGGGGATGTCTAAGTTTGACTTTGGTCCAAGATTTATGTATGAGATTTTGTAAAGAAAATGACTCTTTGGTGAATTGGAATGAAATAAAGGATTGCTTTATGTCTCAATTGTCTTGATTATCATCTTCGTGTCTTTACTTCTATTCTTATATTTATTTCAGCAACTGATATATTCACAAAATACATAAAAAATGAATTTCCAACAAGCTTTTTGTTGATAAAAGACCAGCCTAAGAACTCGTAATTAATACTTGTGAGTTAGGATATTATTTTTGTTGGCTATAAACATAGGGTGATATTCCTGTCTAATTTACTTTAGCCAAGTAAATTTTGAAAATGATTGAGTAAGATCAATTCATATCTTTTCCTCAACATTTATTTGGCGACCATACTGGGGAGATCTTTGATATCTCTCTGGTTAAATTTTATACTCGATTTTCATCAATACATCATTCTTTTTCTGATTTTGATTCTTTGAATATTTTTCTTTTAATGATTGTTCCTGTTGCAAGGCAGTCCAATATTGAGCCCAGTCTCCAAGACCAACATTGCTTTGAACCTGTTTCATACTATTTTAGACACTGCTAGGACCCGTGCTGAGCTTAACCATTCTTGGGAAACAATTGAACGAGATATTAGTACTCAATAACAATTGGAAGCTAGACGTAGGCAACCTAGAAATCAACAGTAACCTTTTGTTTCTTCAGTTTCAACCATTCTTTCATGTCCTTTGATTCTCGTGCTTCTAGAAGAAGAAGAGGATTGCCACCTGAAATCAATCCTATTGCTGAGATAGGAAGGAGAAACGTTGTGTTATCTTCCCAACAAAGTGATCTAAGGAGAATTTTATCTGATTCATCTAGCTCGTCTTTCTTTTCCTCACCTATCATCCACAAAATGGCATCTAGTGGTGTCTCTGGTAGCACCGAAAGTGCTCCATCTTGCCAATATTCATCGTCATCGGTGATTGGTAGCTTGTATAACCACCATATCCCTATCCAATATACTACAAACTCCACCAAAGTCATTAAAAATTATGGGCTTTCTCAGTTCGAAGAAGGTGCCATAACCACACCAGGGCATGTGTCCTCTTCTCTTAACCTAGCACCTACTACTCACCCACTTCTAAAGTTTAAAGATAATCTGCTTAAGTTTTCAGGAAATAACACTGTCAGTACCAATGAACACCTAGTGGCATTCTCTAATGATTTTCAAAACATAGGAGCTAACGACAATGATACCTGCATGTGCTTGTTCATCAAATCCTTGGAAGGAAAGGCTGAGGCTGACTTCTTTTACCATCCTCCTAAGATTCTATCTATTTGGGAGGAATTCATCTGCTGGTTCAGATCAAATTATGGGAAATCTAAAAGCCTAGCCGAGAAGTTAAGGGAGTACAATAACACCACTTACAAAGATGGTGAGACCATCAGGTCTTTCAACTTGCATTTCACCAAGTTGTATAATCAAATCCCCAAACTTATTCACCCTCAGAACCAAGCCGCCTTCATGCATTACTACAATGCATTTCCTTCTCCTTACCATCATAGGCTTCAAGAAAAATAAATTGATAATATTGGTTCCACTCTGCACACTTGTTCAGAGTACGAAGAACAACTTGAATGAACTTGTCTACCCCAGAGAGATTCAATTAGACAGAAAACCATGTCCACTCTCTTACAACTAGTACACGATATGAACAATCGTATGATAGTATTTGAGTGGAAGGGTACTGTCTCCCCTCTCACCCCTGAAGCTTCATCCTCTTCTGCCCCTCCTTTTAGAAGTCTGATTGAAAATAATTTTCATCCCAGAGCTATTCGTCCTATGAGTTGGTGTAACTTTTTCGAAGAAAACCATGAAGAAATCACATGTGAGGTAAAGAAGAGTGCCAGAGATAAGATCTTTGGGAAAATACCAGAAGCTACTATTTCTCTCCTAGATTTCTTCGAGCCGTAAGATGTCATGGTTATCAATACCATGAACAAATCCTATGCCCCAAAAGGAAAATTTGACCCTCCTCGCAGTTCTTCTAGCCCGAGCTCATCCTTAACCACTGCTGCACCCGAGGTTCCTAAAATTGCTGAGAGTCAAAAAATCACCCCTCCTCCCCCCTCTTCCAAATACAATGTCTTGAATCAATTGGCTAACATCAAAGCAGATGCAACCCTCCTAGACATGGTTTCCATCCCTCAACAACAAATGCATCTGAAATAATTCATGGAAGGAAAATATTCCATTGTAGCCAATCTTTCCGAAGAGGTAGACGAAGAGGATTCTTCTGTAAATAAAGTAGGTGTACATAACTTCAGATACCCTGTAAAAAACCCCCCTTTTTATATTTCTGTAAAGATCATGGATAAAATCAACTTTTGTTGCCTCATTGATGGTGGTTCAAGCCCAAGTGTTATGTGGAAGATTATTATGGAAGAGCTAGGCTTATATTGTACAAACAAAAACGCCCGAAGCATTCTTTCCTATAATAGTCTACAACAAACAACCATAGGCGAGATTAAGGATGTAACCTTGGTTTTATGCGCTCACCCTGAGATAAGGAAAACCATCAACATTCAGGTGATTGATATGCCCGTAAGAAATTATTCAATTATCTTGGGAAGAGATTGGCAAGCCCTAAAGGGTGGATACCTCTCACTCGATGAGACACATTTATCAGTTCCTCAAAATGGTAAGAATATCATAGTCCTTAGAGAAGGAAGGATTTCACCCTACATAGAGAATGTTCTGCAATCTAATGTAAACTATGTCGAAGAAGACCTAGGAGTGTAATACATCTTTGCTGAAGAGGATAATATTCCTTTGGAAAGAATTGATTTAGATAATGATTTATGGCATATGCAATTTAATGGTTCATGCTCTAGTGAGGGAAATGGGGCTGACATTACCTTGGTTTCTCCTGTAGGAAAAACTCATAATCTGTCCTACAGGTTAGAGTTTGCTTGTTCGAATAATGTCCTTGATTTCGAAGCTTTATTATTGGGCATCGAGAACGCCCTTAATCTTGGTTGTGGTCACCTTTCATTTTTTGGAAGTTCTGAGCTTGTTGTGAACGTAATACACAATATATGCTCTCCTAACAATGAGCTGATGGAACAATACTCCCAAACTGTTTGGGCACTTGTCTTGAACCATACATATTTCAACATCACTCATGTGAATAAGGAGTTGAATTCCATGGCTGATTAGTTAGCTGTCTTTGCAGCCTCTCCTAATCAACAAATTTTTCCTCACAGGCCCGATTGCACTTTTCAATCCCTATATCATCCATATTTTCCCGACCATGTAGGATCTTGGAAGGCCCTTCTTGATGATGAGAGCATTTGTGCTATCATCCAAGATGAACCTCTTAATACCAAGGAAACTATATCCATGGAAAATAATATGATTCCTAAGGGATTGACTCCTCTTGAGAGTTCATTTTCTTTGAGTGTTGGAGGCAATAAAGAAAAGGATGAGGAGTTACAACTGAAGGCGGTTGAAGTCATCTCCATGAACATTAGGACACCTGGATCTTCATCGAATGTTAAAACAAATGCCTAGGGTTCTGATAAAGAAGAAATGAAGTCTGCTGAATTACTTGGTGGATTTCAAAAGGTTTTTGCTTGGTTTAATGTGGATCTTCGTGGTTTTGATCTAGGTCTTGTTCAACATACTATGAAACCAGCTAGGAAAAAACAAAGACTTGTTAACTCTGCACTAAAGGCAATCTTTTGAGGGGAGTTGAAGATTTTCTTGAGGATTGAAATGTTTTTTCTAGTCCACCCTAAATGGGTTTCCAATTGGGAACCTTCTCCGAAGACCACTAATAATATTAGAACCTGCATTAGTCTTCAAACTTTCAAGAAAGAAATTATGAGAAATCCTCTCCCCCCTCTCATCATGAAAATGTTTCTGCAACAGGTTGTAGAGTTACACTTGGGGCCCTTACTTGACAGTTTGTTTGGTTACAATAAAATCAAGGTAGAAGGGGAAAATATTGACAAAACCACTTTTATTACTAATTGCGATACTATGTCTTACAACTGCCTGCCTTCTATTTTATTTGATACAAGTATCTCCGTAAAAGGGCCTATACACACAACCTTCGATGAGTTGGTCAGTCTCCATGCTTATCTTGAAGATTTAATCGTATTCGACATAAGGCTGATAGTTACATCAAAATTTCAAGTGTTGGGTCATTTCCAGATTACTTTTGTCTTGAACACTAACTCAAAAATTTCAAAGGAATTACAGGGACAATGGTTTTCCCACACCACTAACAATACTCCCTTGAAGTATTGTGAGGGACCAACATGAGAGGTCTTTTTGCTGATTGTATTCTTCTGTATACTAGTAGTTTATCTCTGCTTTCAATTTTTTGGCTTCTTTTTTTCTGCTTTACAAATTTTTGCTTTCTGAGTTGAATTTTTGCTGCGTTTTATTTCTATCTTTTACTGCTGCTGTTTTAAGTTCTGCATTATGACTTTTGTTGCAATTTTTGTCTTTATCATATTTTAAGTGTTTGGTCAAGTTAGAAGGTTGGATCAATTCTGCCACAGTGACACCTCCGCAAAAGCATTGTTAGTCAATAACAATCGAGCTTACACAATTGTTATGATCTCTCCTCTAAAGGGCCTTTGAATTTGTTACAAATTTCTGATGCTATCTTACGAGGAATTGGTTGTTTCCCGCTTCTTCTTGCCATTTCTTCATCCATAGAGATCTTAAGAGAAAATCTATAAGTTTTCCTCTTTCAAGTTGAGAGCATTTTATAGTGAAATGATTATGCATACAGTGGTAAAACCCCTCACACTTAAAAATTTTCATGAGTTATTCCTAAATTCCCGTTCATCTTTCCATTAAATCTGCTCACTTCCCCCTGTTGCACAATCATTTGAGCTGTGTATTATTGAGGTTACTGTCCTTGGTCTGTGAAACCATGAGTTATGAGTTCTAATATGTTAAAAACAAATTTCCCTGTGGAGTCGTTATTTTATTGACGATTTAAAACGTCAATGTAATTTCGCCCGCAAAGTGTTGCTAAAGCCTATTATTATATAAGACTAAATAATGCTAGTAGGTGGGACCCCTTGAACTTTTGAAGATCAATTTTGTTCATTTTCAATGTTCTAATGATGTGCTACAAAGGTTTACATGGTTGATGAGAATATGGTTGTCATTGATATGAGTTAAGTTTTGAGATGTTGTTCCTTCATGACACTACGACCTGCTATTCATATATGGTATTTGTTCTTCTCTCACTTGCACAACAAACATGTTAGTAAAATTACATGAAGCGTAGTTTTGAAGAAGGAAAAGTATTACAACGAGTGCAAAGGGACCTAGCTCTGCAATACTACATGCATACAATATTTGTTGATTATGGTTAAACCCTAGCTAACAAGGAAATGGCTATGAAATTGTGTTAAATTACATTTTTATATGGATATGGTGGAAATTTTGGTGGTGCATTTGGCAACGTGATAATGCAATGGTTAATGGGATCGGTAGCTGATATACGTATGTTACGAATGTCGGTGGCTCATGGAAGTAATGGCTTTGCGATTTTATATAGTCCATATGCATGGTGATTATGCTATGCTTCAGGTTGATGTTGATCACGCTATTAGTGATGATTCTATACATTATCTCTTAGGTTGTATAGTGTTTGAGCGATTTATTTGAGTTATATTGGGAATATGAATGTGGGTGGCGCATTTGGCAAAGTAATAACGAGAATGGTTGAATTGTTATATGGAACTTGGATTATGCTATGGTTTAAAAGTGTTGATTTTCTTGATGCATGGGTTGACTAATGGTGTTAATGGGGGGCTCGTTGGCATGTGTTGCTGAGTAAATGAGATGTGGGTGGAGGCGACCTGCATTTACTGCACGTCACCTTTACCCTTCCCATTGGCCGCCACCCTAGTCAGACTATTGTTTGATCTTGCTGTTGTGTTCACGCTCCAGATATTTTGCACGGTGAAACCGCTCGACCACCTCTCGTCTTAAGGATTTAGATTAACATGTATGTCTCTTTTGGCCATTCTTGACTTCACTCTGGTTATGAAATGATTTTGGCTCAATTGTGTGGGTTTTTGTTTGTCCCGAGTGCTGCAACTGTGTGGAATTTTGGTTTTGAATGGAAAATGGATGGTTATGCCGTGATAGTTTTAAGTTCCTCGAAGTTGTTAGCCTTCCTAGGTGATAGTTCTTTATTACCATTGCATTTTGGTTGAAGGGTTTTGTTTTAAATCATGGCTGGATGGTTGCCTTCACGATTATTGGGTTTAACTAGAGCCCTGTTATCCTATTTCGACCCTTCCAAGGAACTGTCTCCCATTCACAAGTGAATCATAGTCCTCCTTGCGTGTACACCTTTGGCCTCAAAGTTTCACTGCAGTTAGTTCGGTTCCTCCTATGAAGTAAACCATGCAAACCCCTAACCCTATAGACTAAAGTTGCATAGGGATACTGTCGAGTCTGCCAAGTTGTTTCCAGTTATTGTGGTCTATTACTTTGAATGCGGGCTCACCTGTTGGTCATATAGAAGTCGTGTTGGTATGGATTTTCGTCATTGCCTTTGTGATAATAGCATGAACCTTACATTTCCAAGTTCATAGTCATCCGCCTGATGTCAAAGAACTCAGTTTTTTTTAATGGAAGGGCCTTTTCCCATTTCGATTGTATGCATGGGTATACACATCTACCATGGCTTGTTCGCTTGATTGATTTTTTGCCACAATGGCGAATTGTTGGTTGATATATAGTCACTAGTTTTGCACTTATGGTGATTTGGTTGATGGCTGACATTGGTCGTGAATGCTTAGGGTTTCTCACACAGGTCGCTTTCTGTGTATGGTGTTTTGCAAATGAAATATGGGGCATGATAACTATGGTTTCCCTGGGGCCAATGATAATCGAACTGGATAACTATAGAAGGCATATCCACGACATCCTTGTGTTGTTGGTTGAATATGCCTGAGTGCACATGGCTTGATTGAATCACGGTGTGACTTAAACGAACCAACCACTTATTAATGTGCACAACCTCAACACAATATGTTGAGTTATTATCACGACTGTGTGTTTGTTGTGATAAGTGGAAATGTTGCATTGTGGAGTTTGGTTAGTTGTGCTCTGTTTGTAGTATGGATAGTTTGTTTTTATACTCAGTGATACCCTCAGAGTTTTAAGCATGTTATTTATTGCAATTGACCACTGTTGATGACAGTCATGTTAGATATTTGGCTCGACTTTTAAGTCGCATCGAGTTGTTTTTTTTTACAGTGGTATGGTTACATTGCCTTGGAAGTTTACTCCTGCATAGCCTATGTCTAAATGGTGGTCGTTGGTTGTATAGTCAATTGTCATTTTAGGCGTGGCATGTGAGGTTTTGATTATTTTGGTCTTTTTACTGCATATATATATATGGGAAAAAATATCATTACAGATCTTCATTGGCTCTATTGCAGAAATAGTGACTTCATTATTATTTTGGAAACATGACTTTTAAATATAGATGTGGATTGAAGAAACATATGACAGTGGTTGGTGTTAATGATTATAGATTGGGAATGAGTATTGTTGTTGACTTTTATGAAATGCAGAATGTGAGAATAAAGGGAACAAAACCTCTTACAAATTGTGTGAAATACTTACTGTTCTGTAATGGCACTGTGTTCGATATTAATGGACAGTGAACTAGTCAAATACACAAGAATTATTACTCAGTCATCTGATTGTTGGTTGATGCATCTATTCTTACTGCAGAATGTTTTATGGATTGATTGATTAATTTCATGAGAAGTAATCGTTATCCTCCCCTCTCATTATCTCACTTTCCATTAATTACAAACCCTTCACATATCCCAGATTGATTGTTTCACTCCCTGTTCTGATATTGATTACAACCAAGAGAATTTCTGTGTTAAGTGGATGAAGTGGAAATATCTTGGGTAGATTTTAGTGAGGTTTTATTTGGTTGATTTACAGTTGATTGTTGTTATCATTGAGCAATGACCATTTTTTTTCTCCCCTTTCATTATATCATACTTTCTCTCAACACAAACCCCTCACGTTTCCCAGAATGTTGTTTCACCCTTCTGCTTGTTGATTAACATTAGAACAATTTGTATGGTTTGGATTGCATGAGCCTGATACATTCTAAGCCAAATCTATTTCTTATTTTTAAGAGTTTTCATGCATGGCTATTTAAAAGACTATTTTCTAATCGATTACACATGTAGGATGAGTTTTTTTTTTAGTCGGGGCAACCATGTTTGGGGAAACAAAGGTGGAGGTAACTGGAACCGAGGCCCAAGAAGGCCCAGGTTCTCTATACATTTTGATGCTGATTCAGAAGAGCTTGGCCAATTGTTTTATGCTGGATTCTTTAATTGGATTGGGCAGGGAATAGTCCAACCTAGTCCTGAAAGGCCTCATTTAAAATCCCCTCAAGCCCCTAGTATCCCTGTGCCTCCTCATGTCTCTTTACATCCTGAAGTCCCCTAAAATGATGGGTGGCAGGAGTTTGTTCACCCAACAGTCTCCCAACCCCGTGGCTAGCCCAACTTGATTTTGCCTACTCCTCCACCTTCGAACCCCATTGTCCAAGCTACCCCTAACCACTCGCCAGTGAAATCCTCCCATGCCAACAAGATATTGAAGACTAAAGCCTACCATGCATTTGATAAAGGAAAAGATACTGCTGCCTCTTCCTCACCCTCCGATGACTGAAAAATCCTTGTCTTCACAGATGCATTTGAGGGACGGTTGTTCCCACGTGATCAGTGAGATAAAGCCTAAAGGATCTGCCCAACCCAAGGCGAATTTGGGAAAATCAAGAGGTGACAACAACAAACAAGGAAGGGTTGCATCATAGACTGGAAAATATGGCTTTTGAATTTTATGTTATCTATTTTTTTATGACAGTTGACTTCATGGATTTTGGACAACATGTTTTATTTTGGATATATGAATATTATTTTGAAATATTTTCAAATTTTATGAGCTAAAATTGTCAAAAGTAAATATGTTGAGGGGAGGCACAAGGTGTTGTGTTTTCTTAACAAATCGATTCTATTATAGCTGTTATGATTGTTATGAACTAAAAGGAGTCACAAGGGGTCCCACCTACTAGTTATTATTTATTTATGACCCTATTATGATTATTACTTCCCCCCCCCCCCAACTAAAGTTAGTTGAGTCTTTAGTTAGCTTAGCTAATTAATTGGTTCAACTACTCCAACCAATTCTGATTTGTTAAAAGCAAAAGGAAGGGGATGAACAAAGGAGGATAGAAGCATACACATGCTAAGGTTTTCTCTTTGAGTTTATGTTGAGACAATTCAGTTTTCATTCATTCATATATTCATCATAGCCTAATTTTCTTTTATGATAGCAGGGTCTTATTGTAGACAACAATATTCAAGGCTGAATCAAATCATTCAGACACTTGTTCTTCAAAGGTGTTGATCTATCTTTTATAGTCTGTGTAGACTTGTCTGTTTGTGAATTAGTTTTCATGACTAACAAAGGCTATTGTGAAGAGTCGAGTGGGAAACAATCTGTGGCAAGCTGATCCAAATTTTAGAGTTCAGTTTTGGTTTTCTGTGAGAGGTCCTTTTGTATGTTCCATCGGGGATGTCTAAGTTTGACTTTGGTCCAAGATTTCTGTATGAGATTTTGTAAAGAAAATGACTCTTTGGTGAATTGGAATGAAATAAAGGATTGCTTTATGTCTCAATTGTCTTGATTATCATCTTGGTGTCTTTACTTCTGTTCTTATATTTATTTCAACAATTGATATATTCAGAAAATACATAAAAGTGAATTTCCAGCAAGCTTTTTGTTGATAAAAGACTAGCCTAAGCACTCGTAATTAATACTTGTGAGTTAGGATATTTTTTTTTTTGGCTATAAACATAGGGTGATATTCCTGTCTACTTTACTTTAACCAAGTAAAGTATGAAAATTCTTGAGTAAGATCAATTCATATCTTTTCCTTAACACACTTGTCACCCATTCCCTTAGTTGCACCAATAAATTCCAAAATTTAATTTAATTATAAGTCACTTTCCCTCACATCTCCTAAAAGCACTCCTTAAATCACTCCTAGTGCCTTTTATTTCTTTATTCCCAATTTATGACTGACACCTTTCTAAATCTGTGTTGAGTTAAAAATGAGATTCTTCTCTAGTTAACTAGACTCTAGATTCCTCTCTATGCTTACACATTCTTTTTATATTTATTTTCTTTCTTACCTTAATTTCCAATTTAGTATTTCTTACACATAATCATAGAATTAAATCTTTAGATAAAATATTTCTCTTTTAATTCTCAACTTGATTTTGTTTTGTTCATCCCCCTTTTATTAATTTATTAGTTTTTAGTCTTCGTACCCTATTTAGTCTTAGGCTTAATTTTTAAACTAGGTTTATAAAGTTTTAGGGGATTTTATATTTAATAAAAATGACTCATTTAATAATTATTTTAAGTCTAACCATGTAATTTTTTTTTTCTAGGCACCTAGGTTCATTGACTCACCTTTATTAAAAATCGTGACGTGTCCTTCAAGACACACTCTGTGCTCCAAGGGTGCCACTTGCCTTTGACTAATTTTGGTAGTTTTCCAACCCTTGAAGTCAATACTCCATCAGGCGAACTTGTGAGAGAATAAGGGCCTCTAAAGAATAAGTACCCTGCCTTATTGCACGCCCTTTAGAATATTTGTGAGCAACTGTCTCAGTCTGCCCCCATGGCATCGTGGATCTCTTGAACTAGGTAATCGTTAACCTACAATTCGAGCCATGCCGAGAGTGCTAGTAAGCCGTGGCAGGGATGCTGCCACACCTCTCCCTCAATATCGTGTTGCTGTGCATGGCCCCTTTACTCCTTATGTGAGTTTGATTAGAAATCAATCACCATCCTGCATCCATTAGCGAAACACTGTCAACGATCCATAAACAACGTCATAATATACTTGATCACATGTCACATATGCATAAACAAAAGTACCCAAACCATATATAGTCTACTCCCTCACTCTATCCAGAGTCAAAGGAGGTCCATTGATGCCATCGACATCCTCAATCAGTCAAGTGTCCTGCACACACATGAGAAACCCGTCAATAACACCTGTCTATACATAGATATCAAATGACATAACATCATAATCCAAGAACATCATCATCAGAATCCATAAGCGAAACAAACAACAATATACAAAACCAGATCACTTTCACACAATTGTCCTCAAAGAATAAGTCAAATCACGTGTGTGCAAGATCGGGATGTTACATGTTCTCTCATTATTACTATCCATTTATTTCATTATTATTGCATTTATGCTTTTACATATTTTAAAGATTTCTCTTATCATTAATACAAAGTGTACTCCTACTAGATTAATACAAAATGATATACATATAATTAGGTATGATGACATATGTGTAATTTCTTTTTAATAGTAATTTTGAATTTATTTTTAAATGAAAATAAATTAGTAAATATATAGTTAAATATGAAAAACAAAATGATATAGACGTGTGTGTGTGTATCTCTTTTAATAATGATTTTGAATTTTTCTTTAATAAAGAAAAATAATAATTATAGCAAATTGACAATGGTTTTATAGTAAATTGACAATTGGTGGGACACTCTAGCTAGTTCAATGATCCCATCTAGGTACACAATTTCCAAATTTACTTGGTAGGGACTAAGATGCCATGCAACCCTTGTTTTTTATAATGTAGTTTCAATTTCTTTCTATATTAATGATATTTTTTATAATGTAGTTTCAATATATTTATATATATACATACAGATTAATGATTGATTTTGTTTTATATTTTAGTTCCAATTTCAAGTTGCCTATATAAAGCCTCTCAAGTTTTTGATGTAGTTGAAACTATGCCTCATTTGTAATTACTATATAAAAACTTCCATATCCACTGCGACCAAATTGCTTGAAAATCGTCTGGACTCTCTCTCTAAACTTGGTGGCTTGCTTTCTCAATGTGTCCATTCCAATGGTTTTTCCTGCTAAATATAGATAACAAGCCGACAAGAACTAAGATTTGTTGTTGTCTCCATGGGGATATCAGACTCTTGATCTGGGATCCATATTACTAAATTTCCTTCTATGTTTGTAACATGTAACAGATGCTTTCAAAAGCAATTAATACCATACCGTAGTCAAGGAGTGTAAAAGTATACATAGAGACGAATTGGTTTGGAACCGATGCTCCAAGATAAAACACCATTGAACTATACTATATTAAAAGGTAAAAATATAGTTACAATAGTTACAAATAAGTTACAGAGGTTAGTATAACTTACCAACTCATGTAACTATAGATCAATTAGTTAAGGATGTGATTCGATTATTTTCCTTAACACTCCCCCTTAATTACATCTAGTAATAACATTAACTAAAACTATCACTAGCTTCCCTTGGACTAATATTTCTTCTCATATTTACAATGCATTAGAATCCCCCTTAATTATAACTTAACACTCCCCCTTAAACATAACTTGTTCCTTACCATCTCACATTCTGAGATTACAACATCTCACATTCCCCTTTTTAATCGAAGATCTAACTTCTAAGTTTCAACATCAAGCTAGCATACGAGTACACCTGACACCCTCGTACCTACTCTATTGTTTCATTCCATAACTTTATGCCACATTCTCTCTATGCATGAGAGAGATGCACCATGCGCTACAATGCTACCTATATTCTTGAATAACAGGGATTACAACAAACTTGAGAAGATCAACTTTCCTATGGATAGAAAATAACAAGAAGAACCAAAAACTCTCTGTGGTGTCGGGTACAACCAATCATGCACCCCAAATTACAACATTTAATGTATCAGGGTAGTCATCTTGCTCCATTTTCGAGTTCTTATATTTGCTAGTGACTAAAAACCAATTTTTTTTTCATTCAGTCTCAACGCATTTCTCTACATCTTCTTCGCTCCACTTCGTTTTTGTTTATCGGTTCATTTCTTTCTTTTATTCTTCTTGCAATGATCTGTTGATCCTACCATTATCACTCCTCTTTCATGACAAATTTGATTTCTTCATGCTCTTTCACATCAATTCAATTTCGATCCAAATCGATTCAACCTCTCCAAAGCCACTTTCTTCCTCTTGCCATACTTCATCATGAGTCTTTTGTCTTCTACTGCTTATGTCTTCTGCTTTCATAATTTTTTTCTTGATATATTCTTCTTCGTTGTTGTTTGTTTTTTTATGTCTGGTACTCAATGATTCCTATAAATAAAACTCATCTATTTTTGGAATGGACAGTTCCAACACAGACTCTCAAAACGCGTGACAATAGTTGGCCAAACTAAACGCCACTACAATAATTACTCACTTTTCTTCTACTTATACTTATAACAAATGACATGATATACTTGTTAAAACATCTTAAGATGACTTCATAAACTAAATTGAGGTGTCAGGTAACACCAAACATGCACCTCCAACTTCTCAAACCAACAACTTTTACATAACTTCTTCAAAACTTCTTGATCCATTATCTTTTCATCGATGACATTACATAAATTGCATTAAGAGTATGAATCAAAGCTTATGTGAAACTTTAATTAAATAAGGAATAAATATGGAGAAAAGGAGAGAAATGAGACAATAACACAATAGCTTGATAACAAATTTCGTCTAACATGGACTACATATCCAAGATCTGCTTCAAAGTGGAGAGGCTCTATATTATTCTCAACAATAAAATTGACATAAATACATCATTATACCTCAAGCCTGAAAATAACCTTCTGATCTGTTTCCCAGATGCAAAAACGTACATCACTAGTAGACTTGTGGCGAGAAAACATGCAGAAATGACTATCAAATCATGAAATTATGACATTTCTCATCCCAGACCCTCCCGAGCTCTTCACCTCGTAAAGCATGTAGACAACCTACAATAAATGCTCCTATACTTCGCATGAAATTATGTGCATGAACTGTACCTGGGCACAGATCCCTGAACTCTGGAAGCAGTATGGTTTAATAATAAAAATCTATGCAGACCTTACAATAAGGCCCGTAGCCTGATCGATTGTTTGTTGGGTAATAAAAGTATACAATTGGGGAGGTCTTGGGATCAAGTCAACGAGCCTCCCCTTTTTGGCCATTCGTTATAACACGTATCAATGAAACTATTTTAATATAGTATATTACTATACTATATAACCCAGTAGTTCTAGAACTGTCGAACCTTCCTTCCATATATAAGATTTGACCACTGTACGATCTAGTCTCGTCCGAATGTCATGGGATATAGCCGCTAGATATGGTACTAACCGTCGGATTTTGTGGAGTATGGATTTCGATAGACTTAAATGTGTTGCCAAGTTTTTGGGTCGTCGATTGGTGGTGCTTCCAGATATGGGGGCCACTGACCGGTCTCACTCTAGATTCGACATCGACCGACTTGGCGATCATATATATATATATATATTGATTTTTCTACGCCCAACCCTCATTGGGCATTTTTGGGGTGCCATGTGGCATCCATTTATTGGGCTACGTGGTGTCCTTTCATTTTTTGATCCTTCCCAATTAGGTTCCAACTATTGCACTATCAAGGGGGCCACATGGCGACCCTTAGGTGGTGCCACATGGCATCACCTGGGGGTGCCACGTGGTACTCACCAATAGGTCCAAATAGCCACCCAAAAGGCCAAATCCATCTGCCACATGTCATCTCTTGGAGGTGCCACATAAAAATGTTGACTTCAGCCTGGTAAATATTGCTGACGTCACATATACGGATGATGACATCACCATTGACTTTGACTAGGGTTGACTTCCAACTTTGACCGACCATATCTTCTTCGATCTAGCTCCGTTTGAGGTGTCATTTGCGCCGTTGGAAATCTTGCAACGAGGACTTCGACTTGGTGCTATTTTTGTTGAGATTCAAGGACTTTGATTTTTTTTTTTCCATTTTAGATCCTCTTGGATCATTCCTCCCCATTAAGAATCTTTTGGACCTCCAAAAGCCTCATCGGTCACCAGGCAGGTGAGGGAATTTATCCCTTACTTTCTCTTTCTCTATCCACCATGCTTTACTTGGATGTATTCCCTTCAGGCCCACTCGAAGGTCACCCATGCATGAAGTCCTCATCCTTCTTTCCATGATGATATCTTTTGTTAAATCGTCCAAGTATTCAGGAGAAAACTCATCCACTGACGGTACTGAAACACTGTCCTGCTGATTCATAATCATTGGAGGCTCATAAAGTTTCATGTTTACAACTGAGTATATATGCATATTTGGTGGTATATCTCGAAAGGCATTGGCGCCAATTCTCTCCAAGATGGTGAAGAGTGCATGATGCATACAATGTATCTGATTATCCCACAACTTGGGATGTTTATTGTGGTAACCATGAAGCAACTGAACCATTCTTATGCTTGCAACCTCTGTCTGATCGTCGGTCTGTGGATGGAAAGCAATCCTCCTCTTCATCTTGGTGTCCACCATTCTCTACATAAAATTCCCAAGGAATCAAATGTCTTGATTCGAGATAATGGATGTGGGCAGTCCAAAGTGGACCCATACATGGTAAAAGAAAAGATGAGTAATTCACTCAACAATGATCTTGCTAAACCTATACACTACTACATACAAGTAGTCCTGACCCATTTTTGTCATAGACAACCCCCCCACAAAATCCAAGGAGATACTTTTCTAGGGATGAGAAGGAACAAGGAATGGTGTGTACAACCCCAATTTTCTATTAGTGGGCTTAAAAATGCACATCACACACCCCTTTACAATCATGATTACAATTAAATTCATTTGAAGAAAACATAACCTTAAAAAATACATTACAATCCTCTCTACCCCAAAATTCCCAAATACAAGAGAAGTGTAAGCTTCTCCAATTACATGCATTTTCACAATGGTAGGAATACAAGGTTTACCCAAATGGTAGAATCATTTTTCCTGCAACCTAAATATTTTCACCTACAAGCCATGGATTATCCTCTGAAATACATCTTTGAAGACTTCGTCAATAACATATTTTCCAACATAGATAACATGAACATTCTTCAAAACAATATATGCAAAACTAGGAGGTATAAAAAGTATCACTGCTCTCATGGCATCTGCACTGGTATTGGTTGCAATATTTAATGGTTGTTGAAGGTCCGGTAGAGCTAGTATTTGACTTGACTCTAATTTTCACCCACTTCTTTGATTTCTTTACCAATACTAAAAATAAATCTTGCGTCATCCTTGAAAAAATAAATATCACTAATTGAAATAATACGAATTGGCTTCTCCTTGGCTTTTCACTTCTTCGTGGCTTCTCAACTTTTCCCATATTTTCTAGTCTTCACAGCTTCTCACTTCTTCGCGGCTTGTCGACTTCTAAGGTATTCAATCTCCACGGCTTGTCACGAATTCTTCATGTTTATATTGCTTCCATGTCCTTAATATTACACTTCACTTTCACCTTTCGTCGTATTTTGACTTGCTCCCATTTGCTTAATAATGCTGGAATGTTGTCCACAAAATGGATCAGCATCAGTGATACTTTCTCTTCAACTTGGAAGATGATTGTACCTTTGCTTAAACAAGTGTTATCCACTTCCACTCATACAAACATCCACCATGAATCTCTATTGTATGTTTCAGAAGCACTCACTTCATTCTCTTCAATCTCGTTCTCCATGCTGCTCACTCCATCTTCTTCACTACCTTCTCTACTGCCCTTTTCTTGGATTTATAACTCTTTTAAAATCACATAACCCACATCTGATGCAATTCGATGACATAAAACATTTCCTTTTACTTCTTTATAAATACAAAAGTAAATCTCAAGACCACTTTGAAATTAAAATAAACAACTTCTTTTTGTACGACATATTTTAGAATTGAAATAAAACACTTCATTTATTTCTTTAAAATTAAAATAATGAAGAACCTGACCTCCTTTAAAATGATACTGTTTTTTTTTAAATAATGTAGTCTTACACACTTCTTCCTCTTTATCGTTCCATGTTTCCTCATTTCTTTCGGGGGTTTTTAGCATGAACAAAACCACCATCTCTTGAATGCAACCAAAATTGTCCATGTTCTCGTTTGCCTCTCTTCTCTCTTCTCATAATTCTTGTTTATTTTCTCAGCAACCTTCTTGCTCCACGATTCTTTGGGAACGAGCCTATCTTGCATCCTTTCTCAACACCCTTCTTTCTCCATGAATATCGTACATTCTCTCTTACACCAGGACAACAAAAACCCTCTCTTACATTACTCTCATACCCTCCATATTATTGGGCACCTAGGTCCTCCCATGATAGAGTGAGGCCCAAGCCCGCTCTGATACCATGTAAAAGTATATGCAGAGATGAATTGGTTTGGAAATTATGCTCGAACACAGAACACCATTTAACTATAATACATTAAAAGGTAAAAATATAGTTACAATAGTTAGAAAAAAATTATAGAGGTTAGTATAACTTACCAACTCTTGTAGCCATATATCAATTAGTTAAGTATGTAGTTAGCTTATTTTCCTTAACAAGGAGGATAAAGGATCGATCGAGGAAGATGTTTTAAAAAACATAGGAGATTCAAAAAGGTTCTCTAGTCACAAATATTATTCTTATATTGTAGAGATTGTATCACACATAATGTTGCTATCACATATTCTTATTCTCTTGTCATTCTCTTGTCCGAAAATGGAAGAATTAATCACATATAATTCTTCTAGAGGAGAAGGAAGTAAGAGATGATGCAGAAAAAAAAACTTCATAGGCAGGGGTACATATAATTTCCATGAGAAATCTTATCTTCAGTGTGTCTATTGTGGAAAGAATGGGTGACATGAAGCAAATACATGTCGAATCCCATGGGAGAAGATCAAAGAAAAACATGATTAGAAAGCCTAGGAAAGGTAAAGCCCCTAAATCTACTCATTATATTTTTTCCCATTGCAATATTGGAGTAATTGAATATTTGTTTAACACTTCATTTTATTCTTGGAGAGATGCATGGATTCTTGACGTAGGTGCAACATGCCACATGACCTTCTAGAGAGACTTATTTGAATATTTCAATGACAATATAGATGGTATAGTCTATTTTGCAGAAAAATCAAGTCTCAAACCTTCGGGAATTGGCACCGTTCGGATTAAATTGCCTAGATTCCAAAATTTTCTCTTGCGTGATGTGTTATATCTTCTTGAGTTGTGAAGGAACATGTTGTCTCTTGTGCACATTCAACAACAAGGCCACTCTATTCATATCTTCGGTGGAAAATTTTAAATAAAAAAGGCTTCCAACAACATGGTAGTTATGACAAGAGTGGAGGATGAAAGATTGTTGAAGTTGAAAGGGGAATCTTCTCATGCACAAAATTTTTCATACCTCTCTCACCATGATGAAGATACATTGCCATCTAGTCTCTTATGACATGCTATGTTTGGAAACTAATTATTATAGTCTTCATTTGTTATCAAAGAATGGTGTTTCTGGTTTGCCCACTATTCCTATGAAGTTGAAGCAATGTGATGCTTGTATCCTTCAAAAACACAAAAACAACCATTTCATGATTCTACTTCAAGAGCACGTAGAAAAATAGAGTTGATACATTCTAATTTGTGTGGTCCCATGCCTCTTCCATTTACTAATAGAAATAAATATATAATGAATTTTGTTGATGACTACACCATGATGTGTTGGGTGTATTTGTTGAAATCGAAAACTTAAGCTTTTGAAACTTATTTTTTTTTTCATCTATGGATTGAAAATGAATCTCAATCACATATTGGCACTCTTCATATTGATAATGGAAGAGAATATACATATAATGATTTTGAAAATTATCTTCGCCAACATGGGATCAAGCATCAAACCATTTTTCCATACAATCCTCAACAAAATGGTGTAGCTGGAAGAATGAACACGACTCTCTTAAAGATGGTTAATTCCATGATGTTTTAAAAAAATGTGAAGTGGATATTTTGGGATGATACAAATTAGGTAGTATATGTGAAAAATAGGTATCCATCTCATGCTCTTGGAAATAGGACTTGTTATCTCACAAGTTGTAGGTTGGGAAAATCCCGACCCAACCACCAATTGGTGACAACTAGGAGGGAACCTACCCATTGTCACCTTAGGTAGGTGTCCCCGTCATTTTAGAGGTGAGGTATTCACTTCAAGGGAGAAATCCCGATGACCCTAGGGGGAATTGAGACGAAAATTGATAAGTATGAGTGGATGTCCCTAGAGGTCAATTCTATATGGTAGGAAAATATTGGGAAAGAGTCTTGGGAAGTTTCAAGGGTTTCCAAATGAGTTGAGTGATCTTCCAAGTGTGAATACCTACCTGAGACACAAGGAAAACAATGCATATAATGTGATATGTTAGTTGGAAAAGCAATTTAATCTTGTTGTCCCTAATTTCAGAAAATATGAATGACATATATCAGCTTAATAAAGATAAAAAAGGCTGCAATATAAGTGCTAAGCATATGATAAAATAGACAAGAGGTAATCTAGTGAAAGCTATCTCAACTCACCAGTGACTAAGCAATAAATTTAACACAAAAAGTAAGGCTGAAATACAAGGTTGCTGCAGTGAATTTATCAGCCTTATGGATGTAGCAAACCAATCATTAAAACAAAAAAATCAACCACAATAAACCACCTCTAACTAGCCCAATAGGTGCGCTAGGCTTAATACATAATTAGGGTAAAGTTAGGGCTAAATCCTAGGGTTAGTTTAGAAGTTATTAAGCATTAGAAGGTTAGTTTTCTACAACCCTAATGGCTGTAGGTTAGTTTTTTAACAACATAAATAAGTTGTGGTTGAAAGGGGATGCCTCAATGAGGCAAGGGAGACAAAGGCTCAAGGAACACCTTCCCAAAGAGACAAATTTAAAACTTGAAATTTGTACGTTTACCAAGGCAACAATTTATTTCTCCAATGCGACAAGTAAATGACTAGTGCCTTCAATAATTGGGTTAATGGAGTGAAACAAATAAAGAGCTAGAGCTATTTTTGAAATATTGTAACTTCGAAGAATATTATACCTAAGAGAGTGTGTTGAATAATATTGTTATATTATATTTATTAATTAGGCCCTATTGTGCCTTTGTAAAAGTCAGCTTTATTGTGCATTGACAATTAAATGTAAATTAAGAGGTTAAAGTGACAGGTTAGACCCGACCTAATTTTAGGTTGTCCAGACCACTATTTATAAGGGAGGCCAAAGCCTCATTTTCACACACACACCAACTAGCTCTATAGTGTGCAAGTCTTGGAGGAGAACATACTGCAACTAGGTGTGCCGTCAAGGAGGGTTCTTGGTCTATGTCTTGGTATATATTGGTTAAGTAGTGCGCTAATATTTCCTAGTGAAGGAGTAGAGGAGGATCTTTTGATTTGTTTTCGGTCTATCTATATTGAGGAATTTTTTGCTTGGTTTTCTTCCATATGAGGGCTTCCCAGGATAATCTGTGTGTCTCTATTGTTTCTGTGATTGCCTCTCTTTCAATGATTTTATTTATGCAACTAATGTGCTAAATAATTATAATAATAAATAAGAACCATAAATGCTAGATGTATAAATAAAACATCAGCATGGAATCAGAGAAGGCATGAAAGAGACCAATTCACAGATTATAAATAAGTAGCTGCCCTCAACGCACCCTCTCCCAGATTCAATTTTCAATGTTGCAGCTGCCACAAAATTAGGGTTTCTGCATAAACCCTAAGAGTGACGTTTTTCCCTTTTTTGGATGACGTTGGTGAAACCAAGACCATCTAGGAGCTCGCCCTAGGAGGATGCATCTAGTCCCTGGATCAGAATTCCAAAATTTGAATTTTGAGGAATTAGGGTTTCCTCATCAACCTTAGGTTGTAGTTGCAGTACCGGTTGCAGTTGTAGTTTCATCATCAATTACATTTGCAGTGCCAGTTCCTTCATGCCAGTTCCATTCCAATTACAGTGCCAACACCATTTGTATCATAATGATGGGACCAATTTTTTATTTTCCTAGTGCGCCTTACCCTAGCAAGTCACCCACTACCTTTAGATTACAAGTTGGAGCACCTTTGAAGTTTTTAAAGGTCCGTTATTGCTTTCCATTGCTACTGGATGGTGCAACTACCTGCCGATACTGTCATAGGTATGTACTTACATATATTTAAACTGTATCATTATCTTAAGGGTATTTTCAAGAGAAGGGATCTTTTGTCCAAACAACAATCGTAGATCCAAAAGGATCTCATATCCAACACATTCAGAGGAATAATGCACTCTAGGTTTGATTATTTTGATATGCATCTATTTGTTATGACATTATTTTTATCTTATGAACATTTATGTTGTATTTTTATCTATTGAAGTTATGACTATCATACTAACCATTGGTCAAAATTAAAGTCAAGGTATTAGATTGATTAAAGTTGAGATTATAGAGTTTGTTCTCTAACTTATATTTATGTCAAGAAAGCATATTGTCTTAGTATAGAGGACAATTTGAAGAGAATACTTGTCATATTGAGTGAAGGAGACTCGAAAGAAAAGCAACAACACTCGTTCTTGAGGACAAGACTCCAGGTTCTAGGTTTGATTGTTTAAATTGATAAGATTCAAAATTGCACATATCAAGTTTGATAATTGCCACATTACAAGTAAACATTATAGTTGTGATAGAAAATCTTTGAATTTTATTATTATTGAATACTTGGTAGCATTGGAGCACTATTTAGATAAATGCTTATTGTAATTATTTACTAGATATAACTAACATCTCCTCTAGGAGATTTTTTTTGTTTTGTTTCCATATTACCATGGAGAAATGATTGATCGCAACACTAGAAGAGTATTGCTCTGGTTTATTATTATTGTATTTCCTACTTTCGACTCTTGTTTCAAGAAAGTCACAAGTGATAGCTCCGAAGGATCTACTGTGATGATTATTCTCGCTATTGTTTTTATTATTATTATAAAGAGTATTATCCTTGACTACTGTTTCTCCCTTATTAATCTTGTTCCAGGCAGGTCACAAGTGATAACCTTGAGGGAGATATAGTGACGGTTGTAAGAGGCAACATATTAGATGAGACATAGAGTAGGATATCCAAGTTATATACATGACCGTATACATCCATGTACTGAAGAAGAATAAAAAGAATAATAATAATAAGAAGAAGCTACTTTTGATAGATACAAAAAATCTCATATGGAGACAGATCACGAGGAGAAAAAGGCTCCAAAGATGACCAAACAAATCCCTTTGGTGCAGTTAATCTCTCTTCAGATCATCATGAAAAGTTAATAGAGTGAGAAGGGCCTACCCAAAATCAATGAAGTAACCAGAAAGAGACCAGCATGGGCCCGTGACACTTTGTAGTATGCAAAAACATATAGCAGTGATGAGACATATCAGAGGGAGCATATGGATCCAAAGATTATATAGACTCAAAGGGAGTCAAGCTTCAAAGGGAGCATGGAGACTTAGAGTAATCCTGATATCAGAAAGGATCAAGTGGAAAAAAGAGATGTCTTCCAAGACTGATAGACAAATGCCATGAGTTGAGAATACTAGATCATAGCTTCAAATACTTCTAGGAGACATGAAATCTCCTGAGAAGATTCCGTCGTTTCAATGACAAAGGAGCTGGAAGCCAGTCAGAAGGATTGGGATATGGATTTTGCCTTAAGACCAAAAGGGAAGTCAATGGTGACTTTCAATATTGATCTAACATATCAAGCATGTTGCAGATAACAATATAGATATGTATAGAGCTTGATTTGTGTCCAGAGGATTCTCCTAGCAAGAGGGAGAATACTACGATGAGACACTTGCTCCAGTAATCGAAGAAATAGTTTCATTGTTCGTGAATATAGTCAGAACAACCATGATTCTAATATAGTATGATATTCAAAGGGAGGAGTCCCTCTATTTGAGATTGAGTTACCTCCATGAAAGAAGAAAAAATACCTTCAGTATCAACCAATCTCAGTTTCAGATGAAGTTGTTGCCATGATAGAATATAGGAGATACTCTCAAAGTTCAACAACTATAGTGAGAATAGAGCAATCATTCTCATCTTCAGAAATAGTAGCTGCAGATGCATAATTCCGGTTCTAGAAGGAACCGTTGCAGAAAAAGTAGAGGACATACTCTCAGGGAGTGAGACAAATAGTTCTTTGCAGAAAGCACATAGAACCAACACATGATTATGCATATTGAGTTGTAGTTGAGCAAGTGTACCAGGTTGGTACGATGTGATGTGAAAATTTGGTTTCAAAGTACAAAACATGAAGACTCATGTCTGCAAGTTGAAGCAAGCTCCAAGAGCTTGGTATGTTAGGATTGATAGTTTTTTGATGAGCTTGGGCTTTACCAAGAGTAAAGGTAATCCCAAACTTTACTTCAATATTGAGAATGATGGACCATTTATATTGCTGCTATATGTGGATGACTTATTCTTCATAGATGAAGAAAATCTCATCACATATTGTAAGAAGAAGCTTGCCGTTGAATTTGGAATGAAGTACCTAGGCCCGATGCACTATTTCTTAGGTCTTGAAGTATGGCAGAGCCCATAAGAGATTTTTCCTTAATCAATGAAAGTATGATGTGGAAATTATGAGGAGACTCGACATGATGGACTGTAAATCCATGTCCACTCCTATGGAGACAAATATGAAGTTATTGGCTGATACTTCTTTAGAAATAGTTGATGTTACTCTATACAGACAAATGATTGGTTCGTTGATATATCTAACGAATAAAAAACCAAATATATCCTTTGCTATAAACACCTTGAGTCAGTATTTGGTGGAGCTCAGACATACTCACCTTGTAGTTGCAAAGCATGTGATGAGATACCTTAAGGGTATGCTGGACTATGGCCTTTGTTATACTGGAGGTTGTGACTTCAGATTGTATGGCTACACTGATTCATATTAGGATGGAAGTGCTTCAGACAAAAAAAAACACTTCAGGATGTTGTTTCAGTTTGGGTTCAACCATGACTTCATGGAAAACCATGAAGTAATATAGTATTTCTCTTAGTACGACAGAAGCGAAGTACATTGCATCATGCTTCGACAATTGTGAAGCCATATGAATTCATAAGTTGTTGGCATGCCTATTTGAAATAGAGATGGATGCTACCGTGATCTTTTTTGATAACTAGAGTTGCATAAATATGAAAAAGAACTCAATGTTCCACAATAATACGAAGCACATTGAGATATGGTACCACTACATTCATGACATGGTATATAAGGGAGCTATGAAGCTCCAATATGTTGGCACAAGTGAGCAGGTAGAAGATGTGTTGACTAAGCCTTTGTCTCGTGTGAAGTTTGAGTACTTCTGAGACAAGCTTGGTGTAGTCCAAAAGGGATTCCTTCAAAAGGGGGAGTGACGTTGATGATAATATGGTACCCTGACCACCAACAAGGCATATCGTTAGGATTTATATCCTAGGGGATTGATCATCCCTGGACAGATCCCGTAATTTCTGGATGGATGGTCTGTCAGAGTTCTTATGTATGTATATACTTACTGTGGTCAGTAGTGTGGCAGCTCGTTAGGATTTATATCCTAGGGTATTTTATTATCCCTCGACAAATCCCGTAAGGTCTGGATGGACAGTTTGTCGGAGTGCCCACAATTGTTGTTGTTGCTACTGTTGTTGATGCTCCTGTCTCATTTTTTTCCCATTGATGTTGTTGCTCCAACTTCATGCTGTTGATGTTGATGTTCCAACTTCATGTTGTTGATGGTGATGATGTTACTCTAGCTTCATGCTGTAGATCATGATGATGCTCAATTTCTACTAATGTTGATGATGAGAAAAAATTCTGATGTTGATGATGATGTCTCCACCTCTTGATGTTGTATTGAGTCCAGTCAGTTGTTATTAATGTTTTCAGTAGAATACCCTTCTTGTTAAGGGGGAGTGTTGAAATATTGTAACTTCGAAGAATATTCTACCTAAGAGAGAGTGTTGAATAATATTGTTATATTATATTTATTAATTAGGCCCTATTGTGCCTTGGAAATTAAATGTAAATTAAGAGGGTAAAGTGACAGGTCAACCCAAACCTAATTTTAGGCTGTCCAGACCAAGTATTGGAGGATAACATAATGCAACTAGATGTGACGTCAAGGATGGTTATTGGTCTATGTATTGGTATCTCTTGGTTAAGTAGTGCGCTACTCTTTCCTAGTGAAGGATTAGCGGATGATATTCTGCTTTGTTTTTTTTTTTATCTATATTGAGGAAGTTTTTGCTGGGTTTTCTTCCCCATGAGAGTTTCCTAGGATAATCTGTGTGCCTCTATTGTTTTTGTGATTTCCTCTATTTCAATGATCTTATTTATGCAACTAATGTGATAAATCATTATAATAATAAAGAAGAACCGTAACTACTAGCTATATAAGTAAAACATCAACATGTACTACCTCCTTGGGGGTGTAAATCCTCTTACTCCCCAAGGAAAGTATCTCTAGCTAGGGTTTAGGCTAAGAGGGCATATGCCCTTATACTTCTCTTAGCAAACCCTTTTTAAAACCAATAACATGTAAGCATAAAGTGATGGAGACTAAGGTGGGGTGTATTCTCTTATACTTCCCACCTAGCTCTAGAAAATAACCTTGAATTGAATAACAAATGATAACATAATGTAAAAAGACCTTACCAATTCAAGGAAAAAGCTAAGACAAACCACCACAATATCTAGAAAGAAGCCTTCCAAGGCTAGTGCATCACTTCCATCAACCAATAACCAAAGATATAGTTGTTGATATTATGGTAGCTGTAGGAGGTATTTACCTCCATGTGTAAACCTGATGAGAATAGACTATTTCGGGAAGCAAGAAGAAACCCTAATTAGTTAGCTAATAACCCTAGAAGACAAGTCGACTCAAGAGGATAACTTGTATTAGATTATTAGCCTCCAAGAGAAGAAGTCGGCTAAAGGAAATATTATATACTAAGTAAATAGGCACCCAGAATGAGAAGCCGGCCCAGGAAGTTTGCCAATTTTATTATAAATATAGGAGGCTAGTCTTCATTTTGGAAGGCATTCTCAAAACTGTAGAAGCAACACTTGTGCGCATTGCAGTTGGCTAGTTTGTGCACAAGTTTGGAGGAGACACGACGTTGCAGCTGCTGCAACTAGCAGATTTCGGTTTTGGCCTGGACTCTCTCTTGGTTATGGTTTGGACTCTCTGATAAACTCTTGTTACTCCTATTTGGTGCGCTATCCTTGGAGAGAGGTGTGCTATCTTGTTTGGCTATCTATCCTAGGGTTTTCTTCTGGAACGATTCTCTGTCAAGGTTAAGGTGCTCGAGGGTGGCTTTGGCCTATGGTTGGGTGACAATAGTGATATTGTCTATGGTTAAATGAGCACATCCATTACATTCTAACAGGTTATGGGCCCACACCTCCTTCATTGAGTCTAATCACTGGAAGGGAGCATATCCATAAGGATACTAAGCTCGTTGAAGAACTGTCGCTAAGGTTTCTAGCGGGAGCAGTTACCGAAGCACTGTCTCTAGGGTTACTAGCAGGTGTAGTTGTAGAAACCCTAATCCTCTCGTTGAGGCACCTTAAGTGAAGGGATTGACCCAATTTACGGATAGACTAGTGCGCCCTAGCCTAGCACATCTTCTAGTAATCTCAGCAAGCTAAGACGTCAAGGTTGAGTTTTTGGTCAAATCTAGGGTTGACCAAGTCAAAGAAACCATGAATTACTCTATGAAGTCAGAAAATAAGTTAGATGGGGATTCTAACTTCAGAGCATGGAAGACAAGGATTGATCTCATTCTTTCCAAGAATAAAGTGTTGGATAACGTGAAAGGAAAGATCGTGGAACCAGAGTTTGAAGAAGGAAAAGAGAAGGAACCTCAAAATGTTGCAGTTTTTACAATGGCATCAATGCCATGAGTATCATAGTGGATTCTATAAAAGGCCACTTGATACCCTACATCTCCCATCTTGACTCATCCAAGTATATGTACGATTCCATAAAAAACCTCTTCTCAGTCAGAAACATTGGACAAGTAATGAGTCTGAAGAATGAGCTCCGTGACATGAAGATGAATGATGATGACAACATAACATCATACTTTGTGAGAATATCTCAGTTAAGAGATTAACTACAAGCTATTAAAGAGATCATTTTAGAGAAGGACCTGGTCAACATAGTACTCAATGGTATTCCCAAGACATGGGATGCATTTTCCGCAAGCATGAACACAAGGAAGAAGTATCCTACATTTGAAGAACTTTGGACTTGCTGTGCACAAGAAGAATCAAGGATCAGTGAAAAAGAGAAACCCCAAAAGAAGTACGATGATCAAGCCTTCACAGCAAGATTCAAAGATTTCATGAATAAAAATAAGTTTGGCTCCAGGAAGAAACCAAATCAAGAGAAAGATATGTCAAGAATACAATGCTTCAATTGTCGAAATTATGGTCACTACAATAATCATTGTCCCAAGTTAAAGAAAAAGAAGGAAACACACAAAGCATCCGTTTCCGAAGAAAGGGAACCCTCAAAGAAATCCAAGTAGGACAAAACATACTTCTTATTCTAAGACAAGGTAACAATACTCTTCATAGTTCTTGTATATACCATGTTTTCTGTACATATCTTGCATATCTATTTCCTAGAAGATAATATGTTCCAAGAGAAACTATACCTATGGAAGAACAATAAGATAATTTTTGTTATCACTATGACTACAAGTCAAACAATATACATGAAAGGATGAAGTACATCAACAACCCATGGTAACAATTCATGTAGAAGTCATTACATAAGTAACAACTGCAAGATAAGCCGAAATCAGAATCAATCTTGAAGAAACCTAGAAGAAGTAAAGACAGAAATAAGTCAACAATCAAGAGGAAATTAGAGAAAGACTTATGACACTTTGCAGAAGGAAATAAGGATGCAGACGGAAGTGTGGACATTGTTAGATGGAGGGAGTTGATTATATATTTCCAAAATAAGAGCATGCATTCATACATGAAGCAAGGATTAGGAGGGAGCTAATACTATGATCCATTGAAGATGATGGAGTATATATCCATGGTAGCAACCATGAAAAGAAGTATGTGTTTAGTTTGACTTTAGAAGAAGCCTTATAGTATCCCTGGTTGTCCATCCACATCCATGATCCTATGATGAAATAAAGAAGTGGAATTTTTAGGGCTTGGAATCTATAGAAAACTCCATAGACCCAAGAGATAAAGAGAAACATGAGGAAGAACATGAAGATTCCAAGAAATAAAGAAAATCCAGAACAACCGGTCATTGCATCGAGAATCACAGGACTACCAACCTGATATGAACTCACTAAAAGAAATCAAGCAGAGGAACTTAAAGTTGTGATGAAGAACAATGTATGGAAGACTTATGAATGAAAGAATTGCGAGATCCAGAACTAGAGGTTCTCCCAGATGGAGGGAGAAGACTATGTTGATTGTTTGTTCCAGTAAACCAGACATACCTTTACATGAGCCATTATATCGGTCGTAATATCCATGGTTTGGAGTTTACATCAGATGAATGCAAAGACTATTCTCCAGATTAATTGAACAAAGAATGTATGTAGAACAACCTCAAGGCTTTGAGGTATACCAGGAAGAGACCTTTGTATGCATATGGAAGAAGACAACTTGGTGGAGAACTTCCAATGCACATCATAAGCGTGGTGAAAAACCTTCTATAACATAGATACTATATCAGAATGGTTACTCAGAACTCAAGGATGATGGATTGCCAATCCATGACAAAGCTCTTATGATGGAAGAAGAAGTACCACTTGGATATGTTTCAAGTTTGACCCTTGCCACTATGTTATGAGCTAGGAGGAAACAAAACAACTGAATTCAAATATGATGATCAAAGCTATATGAAGCCTTCAGAAAACCAGTGTTCCAGAAAGACCGAAGTACATTGAGATCAAGCATTACATTCTCTGTGATGAAGTCTAGAAAGGAGAAGTGGTTCTCCAATATATATCTCCACAGATGAGCAGATAAGAAGACATTTTGGTAAAGCCTCTGTTCAAGATGAAAGAGTTTGTGTACTCAAGATGGAGCTCATGGAGATGACTTCCTTATTGAAAAAGGAAGAGATGACTCCCAGGTTGGGAGGGAGAACTGATGTGTTATTGATTTATGGACAATCATTTTTCAGTTCGAAAAATGGTCCAGGATGAGTAGTTCCTTTCCAGTTCAGAAAGTGGTTTGAGATTTCTGACGGACAGGCATTTTCCAGCTCAGAAATTGGTCTAGATTGAACGATCATTTTCATAATGAAAATAGTTCGATGGATTGCTGATTTAGCATAGACAATGATTCCCCTTGTGGTTAACATAGGTAATGGTCTAGGAAAATCTCTCTTCTTGACAGTCACTCTCAGTAGTGGTCAAGAAGACTGGTCCGTCTCGTCGGACAATCATTTTTTCGAAGCTCATAGTTGTGAGTAGTTTCGAAGAATGGTCCGTTTTGGAGGTTGGTGTAGGAAAGTCATTTCCTTAGGAGATGGTCCGGACAATCATTCCCTAGGGAATATTAATTCTCTCCAGGTTTCACTTTGTTTAGTGCTGGAGGAATGACCCATATAGGTGAATGGTCCAGGTTTAACAATCAGGGATATGCATTTCCTAGGGAAGATTCATTCTCTCCGGGTTGCACTTTTTTTTAGTGTTGGAGGAATGGTTTGGATAGGTGAATGGTCTAGGCTCAGAAATCGGGACAATTATTCTTCCTTTCTTGAGAAGAATGGTCCAGATATCTCATCATTGATTTTTTACCCTCTAAGGGCAGATGCTCTTCCATATCTCACATATGTGAGTGGAAGAATGGTCCATATGATTCAGTTTATATCATAACAATGTTTTCTGTGCATGTTGATGATATGATCGTTATGGAGATTGTATGTCTCTGGATAGTAGATGTATACTACTGTGGTGTATGTGTTCCAATGATTGTGACCATATGTAACTGATCAAGTATCTGTGTGCTACTTGGTGTGGCAGTGTACCACTAGATTGTAGTTGTGTACTACTATGGATAAAAACTATTGTGTTCTAATGGATGACATTGTTCCGACTGCCTTGAAAACTATTAGTAGTGTTGGAAATGATTATCAGCTAGATGGATGATCAATGGATAGAGATTCCCCAGACGGAAAATGGTCCAGGACATTTATTCTTCTAGGACATATGTCCAGATTAGAATAATGGATCTTATGTCACTCTGTGGAGTGAGTGACTTATCCAACATCATGTCTGATTACTCAGATGGAGTATGGTTTCGAGAGATGATGCAACTGATGACACTGATAGTGATGATGGTGCTCATGATCTAATCATGAGTTAGTATATACGACTATGTTGATGCTACCGGGTAAATGGTATGTTTGTGCTGAAGACCATTACCTTCAATACCTCCCTATCTAGGAGGGAGTGCTAATATTATGGTAGCTGCGAGAGGTATTTACCTCCATGTGTAAATTTGACAAGAATAAAATATTTCGGGAAACAACAAGAAACCCTAATTAGTTGGCTAATAACCCTAGAAGACAAGTCATCTCAAGAGGATAACTTGTATTAGGTTATTAGCCTCTAAGAGAAGAAGTCGGCTAAATGAAATATTATATACTAAGTAAATAGGCACCCAGAATGAGAAGTTAGCCCAAGAATTTTTCTAGTTTTATTATAAATATAGGAGGCCAATCTTCATTCTGGTAGGCATTCTTAGAACTGCAGAAGAAACACTTGTGCGCACTGCAGTTGGCCACTTTTTGCACAATTTTGGAGGAGAGTTGCCATTGCTGCTACTGCAGCTAGAAGATTTTGGTTTTATCCTGGACTCTCTCTTGGTTATGGTTTGGACTCTCTGATCATCTCTTGTTACTCCTATTTGGTGCGCTATCCTTGGAGAGAGGTTCACTATTTTGTTTGGCCATCTAGCCTAGGGTTTTCTTCCATAATGATTCTTTGTCAAGGTTAAGATGCTCGGGAGTGGCTTCAGCCTATGGTTGGGTGACAATAGTGATATTATCCATGGTTAAACGAGCACATCCATTACATTCTAACAATATCCATATGCAAGAGCACAAGATAGAGAACTAGCCAAAGATAGCAAAAATTTCAGTCCAATACTTCTCCAAAGGGGAGAGTTATGTTATGAAATGAGATCTTATGATCTCTATTTATAAAAAAATGTCTCCAAAATAGTTTTTCCACATAATTTTAGGGTAAACCACAAGACTATGGGTCAATAACCATAATATTTCCCCTTTTACAAAATAATACTAAACAATTCACTTAAAATTGACTTTTACACAAAAATAAACCCTAATTCAAAGTGACGTCACCCCTTTAGGTGATGGTTTGACACTAGGAGAAAGTCCTTGGTGTTGGAGGAGTGTATTTATGCTTCCCAAAGCCACATTTCAATCATCCAAGTCATTTTATTCATGGTGAAATCCTCATTCTCCTCAAAAAATCCTTGTGACAATGAATGATAGCCTCACCACCAAACCCTAGCCCTCCTAGGTGATGTCATGCCTCTAAAGGTGACATTTTGCCTCTGTTAGGCAAAGTGTTTGGCATGTGAGGGATAGGTTATATCATTCACAATGTCTTATAGGCCTTTGAAACTATGTCTCTCTCATCTGACATGCAGGCCCTTGGAACCCACCTATGGGATTCAAGCCCCATGGAAGCCCAATATAGGCTTGTTCCTCCAAAACTGTCCACCAACTAGGTCCTGAAAAAAAAAATAAGCACGCTGTCCAAGGATCTCAAGTAGAAATATCATGATAAGTAAATAAATTCAATAAATGGGCCACATTATCATGTGCACCAAATATTACCCCACCAAACAATTAAGTTCTCAAAGACATTATGCAACTTTCCAAGCTTGGATATGGGAGGGTTGACAAGGTGTCCTATTGTGCAGATATTCCCCGGGTCAGGGAGTATTTCCCAAGTGATCCCTCTCTAATAATGTAAAGTGATGAAGTGGTTAAGGATAAAGAATCAAAGGGAATAGGGTTCATGACATACAATGGGTTGTAGTGTCTCATTCATGGGTGCCTTTGTAGAGGGTGTGTGGCGCCTTTGTTTGCATTGCAAATTTTCCAAGCCCATCGTTTTTCCATTATTTTTTTCTTTCATAGTTTAAGGAAAATTTGAAGGCCACTGTCCTTGCGTGGTGTCCATATAATGAAAGTGTCACTCATAAATACCTATCAGAAATGAGAAGGATGGATCATGATGACACCCCCTTTCTCTCAGCCATGCAACTGAGAGCCATTACCATGGCTTGGTAACCAGATGATGGAAATTTCATACCACTATATATCCATTATCATGATAGACTGAATGATGATGAGACCTCCTCTCATCAAAATAACCCTTTAAGTATTCATAATAATTATTCTCGTGGGTCCCCCTTTTCTTACAGATACATGTTTCATTGCTTTCTTGGGGAATCCCTGGGTGAAGCATATTGAAGGTATATATATAGGATTTTATCTTTACCCAACAACAATCCCTCTGGGCATTCAACCCCTTCTTCCCGTAGAATGAGGGACAACCCCTTGTTGGGTCAATACACCCTAAAATCCCAAGAGATAAGGAAATATGGGGTTTAAATGGTGAAAAGTGATAAGTATGGTTGGGAACCATACGATGGCTCTTAAAGGGAGTTCCTAGTAGCAAACCCATTCGTAAGAAATACCACTTACTAGAGCAAAAATTCAACCACCAAGGTGAATTAGGGAAAAATACATAATGTCCAAGAATATGTCATGAAATCTAAAGCAGTCTAAGATACAAAATACTCAAATGCCTCAAATATTGAAATGACACTTACCATAATACTTGACTTGTACCTCATGGAGCAAGGCCCATTGGCTCTTGGAAGCCAGTTGGTGTGGTGGATTTCATATGAAAATATACGACCTCTATGTGGTGAGAAGGGTCTCCATTTGTGAAAATGGATACTGCTGGTCATGTAGTCTCTCGACACTCCACATCTGCAACCTGAGGTCCTAGAGACATAATCTCCTTAGTCATCCCACAAAATGGGGATAACATCTCATTATTGCGATCTTAGTTTTATTTCCTTGAGTCAACATTATGTCAACATGGTAAACATTGACGTGGAGACATTTTAATCTATACATAGAAAAGGGATATGGTTGTAGGTGAATTGTTTTGATTTTTTAGTATTTTATTTAAATAAAAAAATATATATTTTAATCGGAAAAAAAAAAGTTTATGAAGTAAATTTTTAAATCAGATGTTGGTAATGTGCAAATTTTTTTTAGAGCATAATGTTAGGCAAGGGAAGAGAAAAAATCACACAATTGAAGCAATGATTTATGTGGAAACCAATGTTAGGCAGGGGAAGACCAACAATCACACAATTGACATAGTGATTTACGTGGAAACCCAATACAGGAAAAACCACTGGGAAATGATAATTGTCATTCTTATTATTCAAGGGAGAATTACAATAGCCAGTCACATGCATACAACCATCATATCCTCTCTTCCCACAAACCATGCTACATTACATTGGTCCTCTTCACCTCTGTGAGTATGCTCATATATATAGAATCTATCATACAATTAAACAACTTGATTACAATATGATCCATCAGTTACACAACCTTTTCAATGAAGAATGCTTGCATGCACATTCTAAATTTCGCCGATGTGCATGATACTGCATGGGAATTAGTTGGGATTTTTTCAACAATATTCAACTGGACAACAATTTACTTGATATATCATGCCCAAATTTATTTATCACCTTTCCTCCAAGCCAAGCGAAGCCAAACACCATCACAACTTTGCACCTTATCTAACATTATTGTTACGTGAACATGTTTGCATGATTCGCTCCAGTATGTACCATTCCTCCTCCATCAGTAATATGTCTTATAAATCGATGCACTTGTCCCATTTTGATATGCTGGACTGTTAATCAAATGCACAAAACTTTGACCACCACAAAACACCTCATCCTATACCTTTCCAAACTTACCTAATATATCCTTGCATTCTTGGAAGACATAACCCGAGGTAGGTGATCCGGATTTAGGAGCAGAACAAGATGATTAACAGACTGAATAAAATGAACATAGATATAGGAATAATAAAAAAAATATCCAATGAACAATGTCTTCTATTAAATAATGAAATAGGTTGAAACTGTAAAGCTGCAGAACTGAAACTTGCTCGAATGGTGGTAGCTATCACTCAAAAGAGATGTGGCTGCTACGCACATCCGTTTGAGCAGAATGGATTACAATGAGGCTCTAGGGGCCCTTTTCATATTAATCATGAATGCCAAAACCCTAGACATCCAAAAACCTAACCCTAGAAGGTGAAACGCCAAAATTCATGTGGGCCCTATGGGCAAGTTGGTGTAATTTGGTACCTCAACTTCCTAGGGTCATAACTTTTGCATACGACCTCCGTTTTAAGTGCGTGATAGCCCGTTGGAAAGGTATTTCAGAAAAATACACATTCTGCTATCAGACTCTGACTTTGTCTATAATATGAATGTGGTGAGCCAAAAAAACAATGTTTAGGGCCCCAAAACAACTCTGAAAATACAACAAGATGTGTTGACATGAAAACATACAAAATAATCCAGTTGGATTAGGCAAGAGGCCACCCATATCCACTTGGATAATGTGTGGGGCTTCAGACAACCCCATAAGTGTAGAAATCACATTTATAAAGCAATGCCGAAGGATGTGTTGAACAAAAAAAGACACAAGGAGCTAGTTGGAATAGGTGGGTGGCCACCAATATCTACCTGGATCAATCCTCCTCCCTTAGAAAGAAATGGTCTCCATTGCATTGAGTTCCCCCATTAGGTGAGGAAACTTCTACTGGATTTGGCCCCGGGTGAGCCATTTGACTTGGTGTAGGAGTTTCCCTTCCTTCACAAACCAATAAAGCTGGATCCACTGCTAGAGAGTGCCCTTGACATGTGTGTCCATGATATGATTGGTGGATGCTTGTTCCATGTAGTCAGGGTTGAGCTCTGTTGGTGTCAGCCATTCGACGATCTCAGAGGTGTCTAATAACAGTGGAAAATATAGCCTAAGGAGGTCCACATTAAATAATGGATGTAGACCAAGGAAGGGTGGAGTGTTGAGCTCAAAAGAATTGCTACCCACATCCTTGGTGATAGTGTAAGGCCCATAACGAAGTGGGTGAATATTCTAATGGGGCCTGGTGAGACGCTCCTTCTAAATGTAACCAGACTTTGTCGCCAACTTGAAACTGGTGTGGTACCCTATGTTGATCATGGTGCTTTTTGTACTTAGCATTGGATTTCTGTAAAATATCATGGACCTGTTGGCAGATGTGCTGAATCCGCTCAATGAATCTGGTGGCTTTGTCGATCATAGATTGATCAGGGGAAGAGTCTGTCTGTGCGGTGGGAAGAGGAAGTGCAACATTAATGGGTCCCAAGGGTTGGAATATCAGACCCATCTGAAATGGGATATGGCCGGTGGAACTATGGAGAGCCCTGTTGTAGCTGTGTTGGACATATGGGAGACTCTCGTCCCATGTATGGGGATGCTTAGAATTTTACATGCGTAGGATGCGCACAATCATCCGATTGATGACCTCAGTTTGGCCATCGATTTGGGGGTGGAAAGAAGTGGATTTTGTGAGCTTGGTGATCCAGATTTTATGAGCATAATGAAATGACTACAGATTATTAACATATTCTTAACATATAATAACAGAGATACAATAAAATTGGTTTTCTATTCAATAAGGAAATAAGCTGAAACTATAAAGTGCAGTGGAAAACAAGCTTGCTAGGATGGTGGTGGCTTATCTATGAGAAGAGATGTGACGGCTGCGCTCATCCGCAAGAAGATGGTTACAATGTGGCTTTGAAGGCCTTTTACAATAAATGTGAATGTAAAAAACTCTAGACATCAAAAAACCTAACCCTAGGAGATGAAGCGCCAAAAGTTAGGTGGGCCCTGTTTGGGTAAGTTAGTACATCAAATTCGCGGGGTCGTAACTTTTACATACGATCTCCGTTTTAGGCGCACGATAGACCATTGGAAAGGTATAATTGAGAAGAAAAAATTCAGACTGGCTTAGATAAGTGCCTTTAGCAGTCACCTAGGCTCCAAATCCCCCAAAAAGGTCGTTTAGGGCCTCAAAACGACCCCAAAAGTTTGGAACCCGAAAAACTGCCAAGGTGGAAAACTGTTTTTTGAGCCAGTGGAATAGGTGGGTGGCTACCGATATCCACTTGGATCAATCCTCCCTCCTTAGGAATGAATGGTCTCCATTGCGCTGAGACCCCCCATCCAATGAGGATATTTCTGCTGAATTTGGCCTTGAGTGAGACACTTGCCTTGGTGCAGGAGCTGCCCTGCTTTGACGACTCGATAAAGCTGGATCTTTTGTTGCCTAGTTCCCTTCATATGTGTTTCCAAAATATGATAACTGGATTCCTGTTGTATGCAGTCGAGGTTGAGATCTATTGGTGTCAGCTGTTTTTCTACTTCTAAGGTGTCCAATAATGGTGGGAAATAATGCTGAAGGAGATCCACGTTGAACACTGGGTGTAGGCCAAGGAAAGGAGAAACGTTGAGCTCAAAAGAATTATCCCCCACAACCTTGATGATGGTGTATGACCCATAATGGAGTGGGAGAATCTTCTGATGAGGTCCTATAAGGCATTCTTTCTGCAAGTGCAACCAAAATTTGTTTCCCACCTAAAACTTATGTGGCACCCGATGTTGATCATGGCGCTGCTTGTACTTGTCATTGGACTTCTGTAGGATATCCTGAACCTGTTGGAGGATGTAATGGATCCTCTCAATGAACTGGATGGCTTTGTCAGCTTCAATTGGAGCAGGATATGAGTCAGCCAAGGTGACTGCAAGGGGAAGTGCAACATCTATGGGACCCAATGGTTGGAATCCCAACCCCACCTGAAAGGGGCTGTGGCTGGTTGAGCTATGCATGGCTCGGTTGTAGCTATGCTGGACATAGGGAAGACTCTCATCCCATGTGCGAGGGTGCTTGGAATTATACATGCGAAGGATATGCACAATCATTCGATTTATGACCTTGGTTTGGCCATGTTTCTGGGGGTGGAAGGCCATGGATTTGGTGAACTTGGTGTCCACCAGTGACCAGAGGCTCAACCAGAATGTGATGAGAAATCGTCTATCCCAATATGAGACAATGGTTTTTGGGATTCCAAAATGTACCCAGAATCGTTCAAAGAAAATCTTGGTAGTGGCTTCCACTATGATGCTCTTCTTGCAGGCAACCAAAATTGCCATCTTCGAAAAGCGATCAACAACCACAAAAACACAGTCATTTCCCCGCTTGGTGGATGAGAGACCTGACATGTAGTTCATTGATATGGATTCCCATGGCCTGTTAGGAGTAGGAAGAGGGGTGTACAAGCCCTGTTTCTCAGTGGTCATTTTGGAAATAGCACAGGCAGTGCAGGACCTAATATAATTGTTGACCTCCTGTCGAAGTTTCGACCAATAGAAATGTTTTTGTATCATTTCCACTGTATTTTCGATGTCAAAGTGTCCTTCCACCCGAATATAGTGGGATTCCCAGATCAACTTCGCTCGCTCGCTTGATGGAATGCATATATGGCCCAGATGACACAAGAACCCATCCCGAAGATGGAAATTATCGACAACTGCGTTTGCACCCAACAATTGGTAGGTGGTGGTGAAGTTCAGGTCTATCTCATAGAGTTGGGGTGATCCAAAGGTCTCATGGCCACAACATTCTAGCACCGTGGTGAGTGCCGCGACTAGCGGTTTGCTGAGGAAATCAATGACACAATTAGTGCTTCATGTTTTATTCTTGATATTGAGGTGGAATTGCTGCAAGTATGTGGACCAATTTTGATGGCAGTCATTCTATAATTTGTCTTGTGTATCCATGAATTGAGTGGCTTATGATCAGTGTGGATGACTGTCTCCTTCCGAAGAATGTAATGTCTCCACTACCGGCAGGCTTGTACAATGGAGTACATTTCTTTGTCGTAAGTAGGGTACTTACGTACAACATTTGATAGTGTCTCACTATGATAGGCCATGGGGTGGCTGTGATGAGTGAGAACGACGCCCACAACATAGTCTGAAGCATCTGTCTTGATCTCAAAGGGATGTTGCAGGTCTGGTAGTGAAAGTACTGGGGCTGAGCATAAGCGCTGCTTCAAATCATCGAATTCTTTTTGTTGGGACCAACCCCATGCAAAGTTTTCCTTACCACCACCCCAGGTTATTTGGCAGAGAGCCCATGCAATATGGGATAATCCCAACACGAACCTGCAGTAGAAATTGGCAAGGCCCAAGAAACTCTGAAGCTCAGTGAGTGTGGTTGGGGCTGGCCAGTCACATATGACTTGGATCTTTGCTGGATCCACATGTATGCCATAATGATAAATGATGTAGCCCAGGTAATGGACCCTGTCCATTCCAAAGGATCATTTTTCCAATTTGACGTATAGCTTGTGCTGCCACAGGGTGTGCAAAACCTGCTGAATATGCTGCAAGTGTTCTGCCCAAGTCTTGCTGTAAATGAGAATGTCATCCAGATACACCACTGCAAAATTATTGGTGAATGGTTGCAGGATATTGTACATCATCCTCATGAAAGTGGCTGGAGCATTTGTCAAACCAAAGGGCATGACCAACCATTCAAAAAGTCCTTCCTTTGACTTGAAGGCGATCTTCCATACATCTGTCTATTCTATCGGGACCTGGTGGTAGCCAGAATTCAAATCAATCTTATTGAAGTATTTGCCCCCCGTGAGTTGATCAAGGAGGTTGTTGATTCGAGGAATCGGGTATCAGTTTCTGACTGTGATTTTATTCAGAGCCCAGTAATCAATGCAAAGTTTCCAAGTTCCATCTTTCTTCTGTACCAACATGATTGGGATCTTGCAAGGTGATGAATTGGGACAAATGTGCCCCTTGTGGAGCAGTTCTTGGATTTTTCGCTTGATCTCCTCATTATATAATAGAGAGAGAGATGATAGATTGGCCTATTGGGAAGTGGTGCACCGGGGGTCATATCAATGGGGTGCTTGACTTGACAGTGCAAAGGTACCTCGATAGGTGAGGAGAAGATATCCGAGTATTCTTCGATGACCTTATCTACTTGCTTCTACTATGTGTAGAGGTTGGCCGCAGAGATCCTGGATGTGGCTATGATCTTTCACTCATTCTAAGAGAGATTCATGAAGAAGACAAACTTCCCCGTTTGAGATATGACCTTCCTGAATTTATTGGAAGAGATCAAGGAAATAACATTAGGTGGGATTGCCTCAGGTATCCTGTACCATTTCATGTTCATAATAATAATAAAACTACGAGGCCTAGACTCATATAAAACATGATGTTTCCATAAATAAGGTTGCCCAAAAGAACATCACAAACTTTGAGAAGAGAAACATCACACAATACCTTGTCTTTGAAGGGCTTGATGTCATACAACAATCGACACTGTTGGCTGATGCGAAGATCGCTCCCTTGGCGGAGCCATCCAATGGTGTAGGGTTGTGGGTGCGTCGATGTTGGCAGGGCCAACCGCTTGACGACCTCTGTAGAGATGAGGTTCTTCTAGCTACCACTATCGACGATGAAGTGCACTGGGGTGCCTTTTACCCACATCTATGAATGGAAGAGGCACTCTCCTTCTTCTGGCTCGTTTGGTTCACCACGCTAGAGCTTGGTGGTAGAAATGGTGGCACTGGGTTCCACGCCAATGATCCATATTCCCCTTTCCGATTCTTACTCAGAGTCAGAACCCACATCTGATTCAGAGGCTTTCACTTCGGCCACCAATGACTGCTTTGAGCGACAATTAGTAGTGTTATGATAAGGTATCTTATGGAAGTCACACCACTTCATGGTATCTTTCTTTGTCTTTCTGATGTCCTTCTTTGATTATGGCTTGGACTGGTTGTCCTGATACTTTCCATATTTTCTTTGTCCTTTGTTCTGTGGGTTGGGGCCGCCCTTTCCTGGATTTTTCTGTGAGGGGTTCCCAAGCCCAAATTGCCGCATCTTTTGTTTGATCTTCTACTCAATTTTGACGGCATATCGGTAGGCCATGCCCAAGGACGAGATGTCCAAAAATTCCATTTCATTATGGATGTATCTATGTAGAGAACCTCAATACTTTAGCACCACATGTCGCTTTGAATATTTGATACCCATCTTGGTGCGCAAGGTATGGAAGATATTTGTGAACTCTGACATTGCTTGGTCTCTTTCTTGCTGCAATGTGGTCCATTTGGTATACAAGTCATCATAACTTCCGTTAGGGTATTATTGTTTCTTAATAACATCCCTGAAGGATTCCTAGGTGGTCATGACTGTAAATAATGAGGGTTTCTCTGTTTCCTTTTGCTCACAGAAAGTTTCCCACCAATATTTGACATGGGGAACGACTTTGAGGAGCGCAAGAGTAATATTTTCTCTAGTAAAAAAGTTATGGATAGAAAAATAACCTTCTAGTAGATTCAACCACTTGTATACAACATCTGCTTCTATCTGACCTTAAAATATATGAATATAGAATTTTATTTGTACCTTGAAGGGGGCAGTGCCTCCGCTTGAAGAAGATGCGTCGCCTGTTGATAGCCGCCAAAGGATTTGTGTGAAACTATCCATCATCTCGTTCCTCTGTTGCGTGAGGGATTCCTCAAGAAACATTTTGAAAGGATCTCCTATCTTGTCATATGTCTTTTCTCCTACCATGAGAGGTCTCTTGGGCGCACATGAGATTTTTTCCTTAAGAGAAGCAAGCTCGAGATCCAATTCTTTGTACTCTGACCTCGTTGGGGACATGCATTAAGATGAAAAGAAGAATACCACTCTGATACCACTGATCCAGATATTATGAGCATAAAGAAATGGCTACATATTATTAATAGATGCTTAACACAAAATAACAGAGATACAATAAAACTGGTTTTCTATTCAATAAGGAAATAAGCTGAAACTGTAAAGCGCAGCGAAAAACAAGCTTGCTAGAATGGTGGTGGCTTATCTATGAGAAGAGATGAGACGACCGCACTCATTCGCAAGAATATGGTTATAATGAGGCTCTGAAGGAATTTTAAAATAAACAGGAATGTCAAGAACCCTAGAAATCCAAAAACCTAACCCTAGGAGATGAAGTGCCAAAAGTCAAGTGGGCCCCGTTTGGGTAAGTTAGTACATCAACTTCCTGGGGTCGTAACTTTTGCACAGGATCTCCATTTTAGGCGCACGATTTCCCGTTGGAAAGGTCTAATCGAGAATAAAAATTTCTGAATGGCCCACCCATGTCGATCACTTGGGCCCCAAATCCCCAAAAAATGACGTTTAGGGCCTCAAAATGGCCCCAGAAGTTTGGAACCTGAAAAACTAAAACTGCCAAGGTGGAAAAATGTTTTCTAGCTAATGGAATAGGTGGGTGGCCACCGATATCCACCTGTATCACTTGGTGTCCAATAGATACTAGAGAATCGACCAAAAGGTGCTGAGGAACCTATTGTCCCAGTTGGAGATGATGGTCTGTGGTATCCCAAAGTGGACCCAAACTCGTTCGAAGAAGAGCTTGGCATTATCTTCCACTATGACATTCTTCTTATAGGCTATGAGTATGGACATATTCAAAAACCAATCAACAAACACAAACACGTAGTCATTCCCATACTTGGTGGACGACAAAAAAAACATGTAATCCATTGAGATGGATTCCCATGGCTTCTCAGGAATAGGAATAAGGGTGTATAATCCTTACTTCTTGATGGTTGGCTTGGAAATGGCACAGACAATGTAATATCTGATATACTTTTTGACGTCCTGTCAAATTTTTGGCCAATAAAAATGTCTATGAAGAATGACCACAATTTTCTCTATGCCAAAATGTCCTACCACCCGACTGTAGTGGGATTCCCATATCAGATTTGCACGCTCACTTGTAGGAACACAGAGATGGCCCAGGTGGCACAAGAGTCTATCCTGAATGTGAAAATCAGTGACAGTAGTGCCTATACCCAAGAGCTGATATGTGGTGGCGAAGTTTGGATCTTGCTGATAAAGTTGGGGCCACTCCGATGCTTTATGTCCACAGGACTGGAACACATTGGTGAGTGCAGCCACAGGAGGCCAAATGAGGCAGTCAATGACATGATTGGAGATACTTGTCTTATACTTGATGTTGATATGGAACTGCTGCAGGTAGGTGGAACACTTTTGATGGCGATCATTCTGCAATTTCCCTTATGTCTGTATGAACTACAAAGGCTTGTGATCAATGTGTATGACTGTCTCTTTCCCCAAAATGTAATGTTTCCATTGACGACAAGCTTGTATAATGGAATACATTTCCTTGTCATAGTTGGGGTATTTCTGGATAGTATCAAAGAGTGTCTCACTATGGTATGCCACAGGATGCCCGTGCTGAGTGAGAAATGCACCCACAACATAGTCAGATGCATCAGTCTCAATATTGAATGGTTGTTGCAGATCAGGCAAGGAGAATACTGGAGCTGAGCACAAGCGATGTTTCAGATCATCGAATTCTCTTTGCTGCTCCTTCCCCCACATGAACTTGGCCCTACCACCACCCTTGGTCACCTGGCTGAGGGCCCTTGCACTATGGGAGAATCCCAAAACGAACCGTCGGTAGAAATTGGCTAGTCCCAAGAAGCTTTGAAGCTCAGTCAGTGTGGTTGGGGATAACCAGTCATGGATGGATTGGATCTTAGATGGATCAAAATGTACCCCATGCTCATCAACAATGTAGCCCAAGTATTGGACCTTTTTCATGCCAAAATAACATTTTTCCAATTTGGCATAAAGCTTATGATGCCAGAGAGTGCTCAAAACCTGTTGAATATGCTGCATGTGCTCCTCCCACATTCTGCTGAAGATGAGGATGTCATCCAAATATACTACCACAAAGGAGTTAGTTAAGGGTCTCAATACATCATCCATCAACCTCATGAAAGTGGCTGGTGCATTTGTTAAGAGAAAGGGAATGACTAGCCATTTGTAGAGACCTTCTTTAGACTTGAAGGTTGTCTTTTAGACATCGGTTGGTTCGATGGGAACCTGCTGGTAGCTATACATTAGGTCAATCTTGTTGAATAACTTTTCCCCTTTGAGTTATTCAAGAAGGTCATCAATCCTGGGAATGGGGTAGCGGTTCCTGACTGTGATTTTGTTTAAGTCTCTGTAATCAATGCAGAGTCGCCAAGTCTCATCCTTCTTCTGTACCCATACAATTGAGATTCAGCAAGGGGAGGAGCTGGGTCTGATGTGACCCTTTTGAAGAAGCTCTTGGATTTGACACCTGATTTCATCATTCTCCATTAGTGAGCATCGATAGAATGTCCCATTAGGTAGAGGTGCATCGGGGGTCAGATCAATTGAATTCTTGACTTGGCAGTGTGTCAGTACCCCTGTAGGTGAGGTGAAGATGTCCCTGTATTCTTCCACGATCCCATCCACTTGCTTCTGCTACAAAGAGAGGAATTGTGTGGAGGCCATGGATGTGGTGGTGACCTTGTTACTATGAGTATGGATCATAAAGAAGACAAACTTCCAAGTTTGTGAAATGACCTTACTGCATTGCTTAGCAGAGATTAAAGAAATAACAGTCAGAGGTTCCACCTCTAGGATCATGTACAATTGTCTACCCAAAGTAATAATAAAACTGTGGGGTCTAGACTCATACACAAAATTACGCTTCCACAAATATGGTTGTCGTAAAAGAACATCACAAAATTCAAGGGGAGAAATATCACACAGAACCTCATCTTTTAAAGGATTGATGCCATAAGGAAGACGACACTGTTGGCTGACACAAAGATCTATTCCTTGACGAAGCCAACCGATGGTGTAGGGCTGTGGGAGTGGTGTCATTGGTAGGTCCAACTGCTTAACAACCCCTGCTGAAATCAGGTTCTTCTGACTACCGTTGTCGAAAATGAAATGAATCGGATCACCCTTTACCCAAATCTAAGAGCGAAGGAGGTGTTCCCCTTCCTCTGGTTCTTCTGTTTCGCTTGGTCGGACTTTGGTGGTAGCGACCGTGGAACTGGGTTCAACATCGACAATCTGCTTCCCTCCTTTAGGATTTGACTTAGACTTAGAATCAACCTCTGATGCGAAATCCTTCAACTCGACCACGAGGGACTTCTTGGAGTGACATTCGTTGGTGTTGTTCCAATGATTTTTATGGCACTCACACCATTTTCACGTGTCCTTCTTCATATTCTCATTTCCCTTCTTGTGTTGCGGCTTCGACGAATTGTCCTGAGGGAGACCATCTTGACTTGGTCCCTTGCTGTTTGGGTTGGGGTTTCCTTTGACCTACTTTGGTTGTGAGGGGTTTGCAGATTCAAACTCTCTCCATTTCTGCTTAAATTTCTGCTCGATCTTGACAACGTATATATAAGCCGTGCCCAATGAGACGATGTCCAGGAACTCCATTTCTGTTTGAATGTATCTATGCAGACAACCGTGGTATTTGAGCACTAGATAGCTCTCATAATATTTGATACCCAATTTGGTGCGTAGGGTATGGAAAATATTGGTGAAGTCTGGTACTGTTTGGTCCCTTTCTTGAGGTAGGATGGTCCATTGGGTGTACTCGTCCTCGTAGCTTCCAATAGGGAAGTTCTGTTCTTTAATGGAGTCCCTGAAGAAATCCCATGTAGGGGCCACCACAATAATTGCAGATTCCTCCATGACCCTTTGCTTAGAGTAAGTATCCCACCAATATTTAACATGGGGAATGGCCTTGAGGAGTGAAAAAGTGATATTTTCCCTATTGAAAAAATTGTGGATCGAAAAATATCCTTCGAGCAGATTCAACCATTTATCCACAACATCCACATATATCAGTCCTTCAAATAACGAAATATCAAAATTTACCTGTACCTTGAAGGGGGTTTCATGGTCGATTGATGAAGATGCTTCTCCTCTGGGCAACCGTCGAAGGATCTGCATGAAGTTGTCCATCATTTTTTTCCTTTTTCATGAGAGGGCTTCCTTGAGAAACATCTTAATAGGATCTCCTATTCCATCATATTTATTTTTGTCTTCCATGGGTTGTTGTCGGGCTCGGTGCGACCGATCTGGTAATGGATTGATTGGTTCGAGTCCCAACTTCTTGTACCCAGACCTTGTCAGGGACATGGAAGAAGAAAAATAAATGAAGAGAAGACTGCTCTAATACCACTGATCTAGATTTAGGAGCGGAACAAACCGATTAATAAACTGAATAAAATAACCATAGAGATAGGAAGAATAACACAAATATCTAGTGAACAATATCTTCTACTAAATAATGAAATAGGCTGAAACTGTAAAGATGTAGAACTGAAACTTGCTCGAATGTTGGTAGCTATCTCTAATAAGAGATGTGGATGCTACATGCATCTGTCTGAGCAAAATGGATTACAATGAGGCTCCATAGGCCCTTTTCATATTACTCATGAATGCCAAAACCCTAGAAATCGAAAAACCTAACCCTAGAATGTGAAACACCAAAAGTCATGTGGGCCCTATGGGTAAGTTCATGTAATTTGGTACCTCAACTTCCTAGCATCGTAAATTTTGCATACAACCTCTATTTTAGGTGCGTGATATCCAGTTGGAAAGGTATTCATAGAACTACACATTCCGCAGTTAGACTTTGACTTAGTCTATAGTCTGACTGTGGCGAGCCTTAAAAACAACATTTATGGCCCCAAAAGAAACCTGAAAGTACAACAATATGTGCTCACATTAAAACATACAAAATGAGATAGTTTGATTAGGAAAGAGGCCACCCGTATCCACCTGAAGAATGTGTGGGGCTTTAGACAACCCCAAAAGTGTAGAACTCACAATTATAAAGTAGTACAAAAGGATGTACTGAATAAAAATATACATAAGGAGCCAATTGGAATAGGTGGGTGGCCACTAATATCCACTTGGATCAATCCTCCCACCTTAGGAAGCAATGGTCTCCATTGCGTTGAGTTCCCCCATCAGGTGAGGAAACTTCTGCTGGATTTGGCCCCGAATGAACAACTTGATTTGGTTTAGGAGTTTCCCTGCCTTGATAACTCAATAAATATGGATCCACTGCTAGCGAGTGCCCTTGAAATGTGTGTCCATGATCTTATCGGTGGATGCTTGTTCCATGCAATCAGGGTTGAGATCTGTTGGTGTCAGCTGTTTGATGATCTTAGAGGTGTCCAATAACGGTGGAAAATATGACCTAAGGAGGTGCACATTGAATACTGGATGCAGACCAAGGAAGGGTGGAGTGTTGAGCTCAAAATAATTGCTACCCACAACCTTGGTGATAATTTAATCCCCATAATGAAGTGGGTGAAGCTTCCGATGGGGCCTAGTGAGACACTCCTTCTACAAAGGTAACCAAACTTTTTTGCCAACCTAAAACTGGTGTGGTACCCTGTGTTGATCGTGGCCCTGCTTGTACTTAGCATTGGATTTATGAAAAATCTCCTGGACCTATTAGCGGATGTGCTGAATTCACTCCATGAATCTGCTAGCTTTGTTGATCGCAGAATGATTAGGGGAAGAGTCTATCTATGTGGTGGAAAATGGAAGTGCAACCTTAATGGGTCCCAAGGGTTGGAATCCCAGACTCACCTGAAATGGGCTATCTCCAGTGGAAATATGGAGAGACCTATTGTAGCTGTGTTGGACATATGGGAGACTCTTTTCCCATGTATGGGGATGCTTAGAATTATACATTCATAGAATGTGCACAATCATACGATTGACGACCTTGGTTTGGCCATCGGATTGGGGGTGGAAAGAAGTGGATTTTGTGAGCTTGTTGTCCAATAGAGACCAGAGACTCGACCAAAAGGTGTTGAGGAACCTGCTATCTTGGTCATAGATGATGGTCTGTGGTATTCCAAACTACACCCAAACTTGTTCGAAGAAGAGCTTGGCAATATCAGCCGCTGTGACATTATTCTTATAGGCTGTGAGGATGGCCATATTCGAAAACCAATCAATGAAAACAAACACCTAGTCATTTCTGTGCTTGGTGGATGACAAACAAGACATGTAATCCATTGAAATGGATTCATACGGTTTCTCGGGAATAGGAAGAGGGTGTATAATCCTTTCTTCTTGATGGTTGGCTTGGAAATGGCGCAGGAAGTGCAAGATCATATATACTTGCTGACGTTGTGTCGAAGTTTTGGCCAATAAAAATGTTTCTGAAGCACGACCACAATTTTCTCTAGGCCAAAATATCCTGCCACTCGACTGTAGTGGGCTTTCCAAATCATCTTTGCATGCTCGCTTGTAGGAACATAGAGATGGCCTAGGTGGTATAATAGTCCGTCTTGTATGTGAAAATAAGTGACAGTGGCGCATGTACCCAAGAGATGATATCTGGTGGAGAAGTCCAGATCTTGCTGATAAAGTTGGGGCCACTGCGATACTGCATGTCCACAAGACTGGAGCAGAGTGGTGAGTGCAGCCACACGAGGCCGACTGAGGCAGTCAGTGACATGATTGGAAATACCTATATTATACTTGATGTTGATATGGAATTGTTGTAGGTAGGTGGACCACTTCTGATGGCGGTTGTTCTGCAATTTCCCCTATGTCTATATGAACTGCAGAGGCTTGTGAACAATGTGTATGACCGTCTCTTTCCCCAGAAGAGTAATGTTTCCACTGACGACAGGCTTGTAGAATGGAACACATTTCCTTTTCATATGTGGGGTATTTCCAGACAGTATCAGAGAGTATCTCACTATGGTGTACCACCAAATTCCTATGCTGATTCAGAACTACGCCCACAACATAGTCAGATGCACCAGTCTCAATCTAGAATGGTTGTTGCAGATCAAGCAAGGAGAGTACTGGAGCTGAGCACAAGCGATCTTTCAGATCATAGAATTTTCATATACTAAGTGTCCCCCACACGAACTTGGCCCTACCACTTCCCTTGGTCACCTGGCTGAGGACCCATGCAATATGGGAGAATCCCAACACGAACCATAGGTAGAAATTGGCTAGTCCCAAGAAGCTTAGAAGCTCGGTCAGTGTGGTCGGGGTTTTCCAGTCACGAATGACTTGGATATTATCCGGATCAACATGTACCCCATGCTCATCAACAATGTAGCCCACGTATTGGACCCTATTCATGCCAAAAGATAATTTTTCCAAATTGGCATAAAGCTTGTGCTTTCGCAGAGTTTTTCCAAGTTGGCATAAATCTTGTGTTGACGCAGAATTTTTCAATGCAGAGTCGCCAAGTCCCATCCTTCTTATGCACCAGTACAATCGTGATTCCACAAGGGGAGGAGATGGGTCTGATGTGCCCCTTTTGAAGAAGCTCTTGGATCTGACACTTGATTTTTCCATTCTCCATCAGGGAGTGCCAATAGATTGGCCCATTAGGAGGTGTGTCGAGGGTCAGATCAATTAGATTCTTGACTTGGCAGTGTGTCGGTACCCCTATAGGTGAGGCGAAGATGTCTCTGTATTCTTCCACGATCCCGTCCACTTCCTTATACTGCAAAGAGAGGCGTTGTGTAGATGCCACATATGTGGCGATGACCTTCTACTTATTGTGAGCATGGATCGCAAAGAATATGAACTTCCTGGTCTGTGAAATGACCTTACTGCATTTCTTAGTAGAGTTTAAAGAAATAGCAGTCGGTGGTGCCACCTATGGGATCCTGTATAATTGTCTACCTAAAGTAATAATAACATTGTGGGATATAGACTCATACACAACATGACGCTTCAACAAATATGGTTGTCCTAAGAGAACATAACAAACTACAAGGGGAGAAATATCACACAGTACCTCATCTTTGAAATGCTTGATGCCGTATGGTAGACGACACTGTTGGTTGACACATAGATCTCTTCCTTGATGAAGCCAACCGATGGTGTAGGGATGTGGGTGTAGTTTCATTGGCAGGTCCAACCGCTTGACAACCTATGCTAAAATCAAGTTCTTCTAACTACCGCTGTCGAAAATGAAATCAATTAGATCCCCCTTGACCCACATCTCCAAGTGAAAGAGGCGTTCCCCTTCGTCTGGTTCTTCTAGTTTTCTTGGCCAGAATTTGGTGGTAGCAACTGTGGAATTGGGTTCAACATCAATAATCCGCTTCCCTCCTTCAGGATTTGAATCAGAATCAGAATCAACCTCTCACTCAGAAGCCTTCAACTCGACCACAAAGGACTACTTGGAGCGACATTCGTCGATGTTGTGCCAAGGACTTTTATAGTACTCATACCATTTTCCTGTGTCCTTCTTCGTCTTCTCGTTGCCCTTCTTGTGTTGCATCTTGGATAGATTTTCCTGAGGGTGACCATATCGACTTGGTCCATTGCTGTGTGGGTTGGGTTTTCCTTTTCCCTAATTCGACTGTGAGGGGTTTGCAGATCCAAACTCTCACCATTTCTTCTTAAATTTCTGCTCGATCTTGACAGTGTATCTATAATCCGTTCCCAATGAAGTGATGTCAAGTAACTCCATTTATGTTTGAATGTATCTATGCAGACAACCATGGTATTTGAGCACAGGATGACGCTCAGAATCTTGGATATCCAATTTGGTGCCTAGGTTATGGAAAATATTGTTGAAGTCTGGCATTGTCTGGTCCCTTTCTTGACGTAGGGTGGTCCATCTGGTGTATAGTTTTTCGTATATTCCAACAAGGTTGTAATGTTCTTTAATGGCATCCTCCAAGGAATCCCATGTAGGGGCCACCACAAAATTGCAGATTCCTCCATGACCCTTTTCTTAGAGTAAGTATCCCACCAGTCTTTAACATGGGGAACGACCTTGAGGAGTGAAAAAGTGATCTTTTCCATATCGGAAAAATTGTGGACTGAAAAATATCCTTCGAGCAGATTCAACGATTTATCTATAACATCTACATCTATCAGTCCTTCAAATAAAGGAATATCAAAATTTTCCTGTATCTTGAAGGGGGTTGCATGGGCGCTTGATGAAGATGCACCTCTCATGGGAAACCTTCAAAGGATTAGCACGAAGTTGTCCATCATTTCGTTCCTTTGTCGTGTGAGGGGTTCCTTGAGAAACATTTTAATAGGATCTCCTACTCCATCATCTTTCTTTTCGTCTCCCATGGGTTGCTGTCAGGATTGGTGCGACCGATATGGAAATGGTTCGATTGGTTCGAGTTCCAAATTCTTGTACCTAGACCTTGTCAGGGACATGCACGAAGAAAAATAACTGAAGAGTAGACCACTCTAATACCACTGATCCAGATTTAGGAGAAGAACGAATTAATTAACAGACTGAATACAATAAACAAAAATATAGGAAGAATAACACAAATATCCAGTGGATAATGTCTTCTATTAAATATTGAAATAGGATGAAACTGTAAAGCTGCATAACTAAAACCTGCTCGAATGGTGGTAGCTATCTCTGAGAAGAGATGTGGCTTCTACGCGCATCCGTCTGAGCATAATGGATTACAATGAGGCTCCATAGGCCATTTTCATATTACTCATGAATGCCAAAACCCTAGACATCCAACAACCTAACCCTAGAAGGTGAAACACCAAAAGTCATGTGGGCCCTATGGGTAAGTTGGTTAATTTGGTACCTCAACTTCCTAAGGTCGTAACTTTTGCATACGACCTATGTTTTAGGCACATGATAGACCGTTGGAAAGGTTTTTCAGAGAAATATACATTCCACCATCAAACTCTGATTCAGTCTATAGTCTCACGGTGGCGAGCAAAAAAAACAACGTTTAGGGCCCCAAAATACCCCTTAAAGTACAACAAGATGTGCTGACACGAAAACATACAAAATAATCCAGTTGGATTACATGAGAGGCCACTTGTATATACCTGGATAATGTGTGGGGATTTAGACAACCCAAGAAGTGTAGAACTCACAATTATAAAGTAGTACATAAGGACATGCTGAAAAAAAACGGACAAGAGGAGCCAGTTGGAATAGGTGGGTGGCCACCAATATCCACTTGGATCAATCCTCCCCCCTTAGGAAGAAATGGTCTCCATTACATTGAGTTCCCCCATCAGGTGAGGAAAATTCCATTGGATTTGGCCCCAGGTGATCCACTTTCCTCGGTGTAGGAGTTTCTCTACCTTGACAACCCGATAAAGCTGGATCCATTGCTGGTGAGTTCCCTTGACCCGTGTGTCCAAGATCTGATCGGTGGATGCTTGTTCCATGCAATCAGGGTTGAGCTCTATTGGTGTTAGCTCTTTGAAAATCTCAGAGGTGTCCAATAAAGGTGGAAAATATGGCATAAGGAGGTCCACATTGAATACTGGATGCAGAACAAGGAAGGGTGGAGTGTTGAGCTCAAAATCATTTCTACCCGCAATCTTGGTGATAGTTTAAGGCCCATAACGAAGTGGCCAAATTTTTTGATGGGGCTTGGTGAGATGCTCCTTCTACAAATGTAACCAAACTTTTTCACCAACCTAAAAATAGTGTGGTACCCTATGTTTATCATGGCACTGCTTGTACTTAGCATTGGATTTATTCAAAATCTCCTGGACCTATTGGCGGATGTGATAAATCCACTCAATGAATCTGGTGGCTTTGTCAATCACATACTGATCATGGGAAGAGTCTGTCTGTGCAGGGGCAAGAGGAAGTGCAACATCAATGGGTCCTAAGGGTTGGAATCCCAGACCCACCTGAAATGGGCTATGGTAGGTGGAACTATGGAGAGCCCTATTGTGGACGAAAAACCAGACATGTAATCCATTGATATGGATTCCCATGGATGATTTTAGGGGCTAAATTTCGCTCATGGGCTAATTTTCAATGATTTTTCCAAAAACGAGATTCGCTATTTTTAAAATGATTCGCTCAAATTCTATAGGATAAAATTATTTTACCTTAAAAATCGCCAAAATTTATAAAAACTATATAAAATCCTTAGAAATTTGAATATTTTTACAAAAATATCGCCAAACATTTATAGTTGGCATATGAAGGATAAGTAAGATTCGC
>ML784821.1:704266-754712 GCA_009831015.1 Picea engelmannii
AAAACTATATAAAATCCTTAGAAATTTGAATATTTTTACAAAAATATCGCCAAACATTTATAGTTGGCATATGAAGGATAAGTAAGATTCGCCAAGGTTTCTACATTTTAAAATAAATTTCCATCCTTAAAATCATCCCTAATTCCCATGGTTTCTTGGGAATAGGAAGAGGGGTGTATAAGCCTTGCTTCTTGATGGATGGCTTGGTAATGGCATAGAAAATGAAAGATATGATATACTTTCTGATGTCCTGTCAAAGTTTTGGCCAATAAAAATTTGTCTAAAGAACGACCACAGTTTTCTCTACGCCAAAATGTCCTGCCACCTGACTGTAGCGGGATTCCCAAATCATCTTTGCATGCTCTCTTGTAGGAACACAAAGATGGCCCAGGTGGCATAAGATTCCATCCTAAATGTGAAAATCAATGACAATGGTGCATGTACCCAAGAGATGATATGTGGTGGCAAAGTATGGATCTTGCTGATAAAGTTGGGGCCACTCCGATGCTTCATGTCCATAGGAATGGAGTACAATGGTGAGTGCAACAACAAGAGGTCGATTGAGGCAGTCAAAGACATGATTGGAGATACCTATCTTATACTTGATGTTGAGATGGAACTGCTGCAACTAGGTGGACCATTTTTGATGGCGGTCCTTATGCAATTTCCCCTGTGTCTGTATGAACTACAAAGGATTGTGATCAGTGTGTAGGACTATCTATGTACCTAGAATGTAATGTTTCCATTGATGGCATGCTTGTTCACTGGAATAGATTTCCTTTTCATAGGTGGGTTATTTCTGGACAGTATATAAGAGTGTCTCACTATGGTATGCCATAGGATGCCCGTGCTGAGTGATAACTGTTCCCACAACATAGTCAGATGCATCAGTCTCAATCTCAAATGGTTGTTACAGATTGGGCAAGGAGAGTACTGGAGCTGAGCACAAGTGATAGTTCATATCATCGAATTTTCTTTGCTGCTCCTTACCCCACACTAACTTGGTACTACCACCGCCGTTGGTCACCTCGCTGAGGGCCCATGAAATATGGGAGAATCCCAACATGAACTGTGGGTAGAAATTGGCTAATCCCAAGAAGCTCTGAGGCTCGGTCAGTGTGGTCAGGTTTGGCCAGTCATAGATGACTTGGATCTTAGCTAGATCAACATGTACCCCATGATCATCAACAATGTATCCTAGGTATTAGACCCTGTTCATGCCAAAAGAGCATTTTTCCAAGTTGGCATAAAGCTTGTGCTGTCGCAGAGTGCTCAAAACCTGCTGAATATGCCGCATGTGCTCCTAGCACATTTTGCTGAAGATGAGGATGTCATCCAAATATACTACCACAAAGGAGTTGGTGAAGGGTCTCAATAAATCATCCATAAACCTCATGAAAGTGGTTGGTTCATTTGTTAAGCCAAAGGGCATGACTAGCAATTCGTAGAGACCTTCTTTAGACATGAAGGTTGTCTTCCACACATTAGTTGATTCGATGGGAACCCAGTGGTAGCCATACTTCAAGTCAATCTTGCTGAAGAAATTTTCCCCCTTGAGTTGGTCAAGAAGGTCATCAATCCTGGGAATGGGGTAGCAGTTCCTGACTGTGATTTTGTTTAAGGCTCTGTAATAAATGCATAGTCACCAAGTCCCGTCCTTCTTCTTCACTAGTACAATCAGGCTTCCACAAGGGGAGGAGTTGGGTCTGATGTGCCCCTTTTGAAGAAGATTTTGGATTTGACGCCTGATTTCATCATTCTCCATCAATGAGTGCTGATAGACTGGCCCATTAGGTAGAGGTGCATCGAGGTTCAGATCAATTGGATGCTTGACTTGGTAGTGTGTCGGTAACCTTGTAGGTGAGGAAAGGATGTCTCTGTATTCATCCATGATCCTGTTCACTTTATTCTAGTGCAAAGAGAGGCTGTGTAGAGGCCACAGATGCGGCAACAACCTTATGCTTACCGTGAGAACAAATCATAAAGAAGATGAAATTACCTTTCTGTGAAATGACCTTACTGCATTGCTTATCAGAGATTAAATAAATAATAGTAGGCAGTGCCACCTCTGGTATCCTGTACAATTGTCTACCCAAAGTAATAATAACACTGCAAGGTCTAGACTGATACACATCATGACACTTCCAAAAATATGGTTGTCCTAAAATAACATCACAAACTTCAAGGGGAGAAATATCACACAGTAACTCACCTTTGAAAGGCTTGATGTCGTAGGGAAGAAGACACTATTGGCTGACACAAATATCTCTTCCTTGACGAAGCCAACCGATGGTGTATGGCTGTGGGTGTGGTGTCATTGGCAGGTCCAACCGCTTGATGACCTATTCTGGAATTAGGTTCTTCTTACTACCACTACCGACAATGAAATAAATTAGAGCCCCTTTGACCCACATCTGTGAGTGAAAGAGACGTTCCCCTTCCTCTGTTTCTTTTGGTTCGCTTAGCTAGAATTTGGTGGTAGTGACTGTGGCACTGGGTTCAACATCGATAATCCACTTCCCTCCTTCAAGATTTGACTCAGAATCAGAATCAACCTCTGACTTGAATGCCTTCAGCTCGACCACAAGGGACTACCTGGAGCGACATTCGTCGGTGTTGTGACAGTGAATTTTATGGTACTCACACCATTTTCCTGTGTCCTTCTTCGTCTTCTCATTTACCTTCTTGTGTTACAGTTTGGATGGATTTTCCTGAGGGAAACCATCTCGACTTGTTCCCTTGTTGTGTGGGTTGGGGTTTCCTTTTCCCTGCTTCATCTGTGAGGGGTTTGCAGATCCAAACTCTCGTCGTTTCTACTTAAATTTCTGCTCGATCTTGACAACGTATCTATAAGCCGTGCTCAATGAGACGATGTCTAGAAAATCCATTTCTGTTTGAATGTATCTATGCAGATAACCACAGTATTTGAGCACTAGATGACACTAAGAATATTTGATACCCAATTTGGTGCGTAGGGTATGGAAAATATTGGTGAAGTATGGTACTGTTTGGTCCCTTTCTTGACATAGGGTGGTCCATCTGGTGTACTGGTCCTCGTAGCTTCCAATAAGGTAGTAATGTTATTTAATGAAATCCCGAAAGGAATCCCATGTAGGGGCCACCACAAAAAATATGGATTCCTCCACGACCCTTTCCTCAGAGTAAGTATCCCATCAATATTTAACACGAGGAATGGCCTTAAGGAGTGCAAAAGTGATCTTTTCCCTATCAGAAAAATTGTGGACCTAAAAATATCCTTAGAGAAAATTCAACCACTTATCTACAACATCCACATCTATCAGTCCTTCAAATAACAAAATATCAAAATTTACATGTACCTTGAAGGGGGTTGCATGGCCTCTTGATGAATATGCTTCTCCCGTGGGCAACCGTTGAAGGATCTGCACAAAGTTGTCCATCATTTCATTCCTTTTTCACGCAAGGGATTCTTCGAGCAATATTTTAATAGGATCTCCTGCTACATCATATTTCTTTTTTGTCTCCCATGGGTTGTTGTCGGGCTCAACATGACTGATATGGTAATGGCTCGATTGGTTCGAGTCTCAAATTATTGTACGTAGGTCAATATTGCTAAAGAAATCCCCCCCCTTGAGTTGGTCAAGAAGGTCATCAGTCCTAGGAATGGGGCAGCGGTTCCTGACTGTGATTTTGTTTAAGGCTCTGTAATCAATGCAGAGTCGCCAAGTCTCGCCCTTCTTCTGCACCATTACAATCGGGCTTCCGCAAGGGGAGGAACTAGGTCTAATGTGCCCCTTTTGAAGAATATTTTGGATCTGACACCTAGTTTCATCATTCTCCATCAGGGAGCACCGATAGACTGTCCCATTAGGTAGAGGTGCACGAGAATTCAGATCAACTGGATGCTTTTCTACCCAAAGTAATAATAACACTATGGGGTTTAGAGTCATACACAACATGATGCTTCCAAAAATATGGTTGTCCTAAAAGAACATCACAAACTTCAAGGGGAGAAATATCACACAGTACCTCATATTTGAAAGGCTTGATGTCGTAGGGAAGATGACACTATTGGATGACATACAGATCTCTTCCTTGACGAAGCCAACCGATGGTGTAGGGCTGTGGGTGTTGGTTGTGGATCCTGATTATCTTCCAGATTCAGAGGTCTTTGTTTTCAGCCATGTTTATACCCCATGAATACTTTACACCCCAGAAGAATGTACACTCTTCAATGTGAGGGAGTGCAGAGGGGGGTTACCCCCTCTGCAAGGTCTGGGGGAAAGCGGGCCACCGACAGGGGTTTGGGGGTGAATCCCCCAAAGGAAAAATTGCCTTGTAAAAGTATATTGTAATTTCATTGTAAATATGGACTGTTCATTATAAGGTCGTAGATCTAATGGTAGAAGTTATGTTAGGGTTTTCTACCCTAGAAGGCAACCCTCTCTTATGAGGGAAATGTATTACGACTGTGTATCATAGAGAATATTTTATTCTAAGATAAGAGACTATGAGAAAAAGAAGTGGAAGTTACAACGAGTTTGCTGTAGGTTGTATCCCTTCGATTACTGGATAATAATAAAGGAAGGACCTGGAAATTTCTTTGGTGGACGTAGTCCACACTGGGTGAACCACGTATATTTGTGTCTCTATTGCATTGTGTATCTTCTGTATTTTATTTCCACATTTGTTTTATTTTATTGCTCCGTGATCTTGTTTTTCTAACAGTGGGTGCGGTATCGTTGGCAGGTCGAACTGCTTCACGAACTCTACTAAAATTAGGTTCTTCTGACTACCGCCATCGAGAATGAAATGAATCAGAGCCCCCTTGAACCACATCTGCGAGTGAAAGAGGCATTCCCCTTCCTTTGGTTCTTCTGGTTCGCTTGGCCGGAATTTGGTGGTAGCGACCGTGGCATTGGGTTCAACATCAATAATCCACTTTCGTCCTTCAAGATTAGACTTGGAATCAGAATCAACCTTTGACTCAAAATCCTTCAGCTCGATGACGAGCGACTACTTCGAGCGACATTAGTTGGTGTTGTGCCAAGGAGTTTTATGGTACTCACACCATTTTCCTGTGTCCTTCTTCGTCTTTTCGTTTCCCTTCTTGTGTTGTGGCTTGGATATATTGTCCTGAGGGAAACCATCTCAACTTGGTCCCTTTCTATGTGGGTTGGGGTTGCCTTTGCCCTGCTTCGACTGTGAGGGGTTTGCAGATCCAAACTCTTTCCATTTCGACTTAAATTTCTGCTCTATCTTGACAATGTATATATAAGCTGTGCTCAATGAGGTGATGTCCAGGAACTCCATTTATGTTTGAATGTATCTATGCAGACAACCACGATATTTGAGCACTAGATGACGCTCAGAATATTTGATACCCAATTTTGTGCACAGGGTATGGAAAATATTGGTGAAGTTTGGTGCTGTCTGGTCCCTTTCTTGATGTAGGGTGGTCCATTTGGTGTACTGGTTGTCGTATCTTCCAACAGGGTAGTAAAATTCTTTAATGGCGTCCCAGAAGGAATCCCATGCAGGGTCCACCACAAAAATTACAGATTCCTCCATGACCCTTTGCTCAGAGTAAATATCCCACCAATATTTAACATGGGGAACAACCTTGAGGAGTGAAAAAGTCATCTTTTCCCTATCGGAAAAATTCTGGACCGAAAAATATCCTTCAACCAGATTCAACCATTTATCTACAACATCAGCATCTATCAGTCCTTCAAATAACGAAATATCAAAATTTACCTATACCTTGAAGGGGGTTGCATGTCCACTTGATGAAGATGCTTCTCCCATGGGAAACCGTCGAAGGATCTACGCGAAGTTGTCCATCATTTATTTCCTTTGTCATGCAAGGGCTTCCTCAAGAAACATTTTAATAGGATCACTTGCTCCATCATCTTTCTTTTCGTCTCCCATGGGTTGTTGTCGGGCTCTACATGACCGATATGGTAATGGCTCGATTGGTTCGAGTCCCAACTTCTTGTACCCAAACCTTGTCGAGGACATGCACAAAGAAAAATAAATGAAGAGCAGACCACTCTGATATGACTGATCCAGATTTAAGAGCGGAACGAACTGATTAATAGAATGAATACAATAAACAAAGAGATAGGAAGAATAACACAAATATCCAGTGAACAATGTCTTTTATTAAATAATGAAACAGGCTGAAACTGTAAAGTTGCAGAACTGAAACTTGCTCGAATGGTGGTAGCTATATCTGAGAATAGATGTGGCTGCTATGTGCATCTGTCTAAGCAGAATGGATTATAATGAGGCTCCAGAGGACCTTTTCATATTACTCATGAATGCCAAAACCCTAGAGATTCAAAAATCTAACCTTGGAAGGTGAAACACCAAAATTCATGTGGGCCCTATGGGTAACTTGGTGTAATTTGGTACTCAAATTCCTAACGTCGTAAAGTTTGCATATGACCTTTTTTTTAGGTGCGTGATCACCCGTTGGAAAGGTATTTCAGAGAACTACACATTCTTCCATTAGAATTTGACTTAGTCTACAGTCTGACTGTGGCAATCCTAAAAAACAACGTTTAGGGCCCCAAAAGAACCCTGAAAGTACAACACGATGTGCTGACATTAAAACATACATAATAAGACATTTGGATTAGGCGAGAGACCACCCATATCCACCTCGAGAATGTGTGGGGCTTCAGATAGCCCCAAAAATGTAGAACTCACAATTATAAAGAAGTACAAAAGGACATGTTGAACAAAAACGAACACGAGGAGCCAATTGGAATAGGTGGGTGGCCAACAGTATCCACCTGGATCAATCCTCACCCCTTAGGAAGCAATGGTCTCCATTGCATTGAGTTCCCCCATTAGGTGAGGAAAATTCTGCTGGATTTGGCCGCGGGTGAAAAAATTGCCTTGGTTTAGGAGTTTCCCTACCTTGACAACTCGGTAAAGCTGGATCCGCTGCTGGCAAGTGCCCTTGACCTGTGTGTCCATGATATGATCGGTTGATGTTTTTTCCATGCAGTCAAGGTTTAGCTCTGTTGGTGTTAGATTTTTGACGATCTTAGAGGTGTCCAATAACGGTGGAAAATATGACCTAAGGAGGTCTACATTGAATATTGGATGCAGACCAAGGAAGGGTGGAGTGTTGAGCTGAAAAGAATTTCTACCCATAGCCTTGGTGATAGTGCAATGCCCATAATGAAGTGGGCGAAGATTTTGATGGGGCCTCGTGAGAAGCTCCTTATACAAAGGTAACCATACTTTGTTGCCAACCTAAAACTACTATGGTACCCTGTGTTGATCGTGGCGTTGCTTGTACTTAGAATTGGATTTATGCAAAATCTCCTGGACCTATTGGTAGATGTGCTGAATCTGCTCAATGAATATGGTGGATTTTTCAATCACAAACTGATCAGGGGAATATTCTATCTGTATGGTGGAAAGAGGAATTGCAACATCAATGGGTCCCAAGGGCTAAAATCCCAGACCCACCTGAAATGGGCTATGGCCAGTGGAACTATGGAGAGCCCTTTTGTAGCCGTGTTGGACATATGGGAGAATCTTGTCCCATGTACGGGGATGCTTAGAATTGTACATGCGCATAATGTGCACAATCATACGATTGATGACCTCGTTTGGCCATCAGATTGGGGGTGGGAGGAAGTGGATTGTGTGAGCTTGTTTTCCAACAGAGACCAAAGACTCGACCAAAAGGTGATGAGGAACCTACTATCTTGGTCAGAGATGATGGTCTGTAGTATTCCAAAATAGACCCAAACTCGTTCGAAGAAGAGCTTGGAAATATCAACCACTGTGACATTCTTCTTACAAGCTGTGAGGATGGCCATCTTCGAAAACCAATCAATGACCACAAACACCCAGTCATTTCTGTGCTTGGTGGATGAAAAACTAGACATGTAATCCATTGAGATGGAGTCATACGACTTCTTGGGAATAGGAAGAGGGGTGTATAATCCTTGCTTCTTGATGGATGGATTGGAAATGGCATAGGAAGTGCAAGATCTGATATACTTTCTCACGTCCTATCAAATTTTTGGCCAATAAAAATGTTTCTGAAGCACGACCACAATTTTAACTAGGCCAAAATGTCCTGCCACCTGACTATAGTGGGCTTCCCAAATCATATTTGCACGCTCACTTGTAGGAACACAGATATGGCCCAAGTGACATAAGAGTTCATCTTGTATGTGAAAATCAATGACAGTGGTGCATGTAACCAAGAGATGATATGTGGTGGCGAAGTCCATATCTTACTCATAAAGTTGGGGCCACTGCGATGCTTCATGTCCACAGGACTGGAGCACAGTGGTGAGTGTAGCCATAGGAGGCTGACTGAGGTAGTCAGTGACATGATTGGAGATACCTATCTTATACTTGATGTTGATATGGAAGTGCTATAGGTAGGTGGACCACTTTTGATGGAGATCATTTTGCAATTTCCCCTGTGTCTGTATGAACTGCAGAGGCTTGTGATTAGCGTGTATTACCGTCTCTTTCCCCATAATGTAATGTTTCCATTGACAAAAGGCTTGTAGAATGGAATACATTTCCTTTTCATAGGTGGGGTGTTTCCGAACAATATCAGAGAGTGTCTCACTATGGTATACCATTAGATTCTTATGTTGAGTGAGAAATTTGCCCACAACATAGTCAGATGCACTAGTCTCAATCTAGAATGGTTGTTGTAGATTGAGCAAGGAGTGTACTACAACTGAGCACAAGCAATGTTTCAGATCATCGAATTCTCATTGCTTCTCCTTCCCCCACACGGACCCTGCCCTACCACCACCCTTGGTCACCTGGCTGAGGACCCATGCAATATGAGAGAATCCCAACATAAACCGTAGGTAGAAATTGGCTAGTCCCAAGAAGCTTCAAAGCTCGGTCAGTGTGGTCGGGGTTGGCGAGTCACGAAGGACTTGGATATTATCTGAATCAGCATTTACCCCATTCACATCAACAATGTTGGACCTTGTTCATGCAAAAAGAGAATTTTTCTAGGTTGGCATAAAGCTTGTGCTGCTACAAAGTTTTTCCAAGTTGGCATAAAGCATGTGTTGCCACACAATTTTTCAATGCAGAGTCACCAAGTCCCGTCCTTCTTTTTCACTAGTACAATCAAAATTCCACAAGGGGAGGATCTGGGTCTGATGTTCCCCTTTTGAAGAAGCTCTTGGATCTGACGCTTGATTTCATCATTCTCCATCAGCGAGTGTCGATAGATTGGCCCATTAGGTAGAGGTGTGTCAAGGGTTAGATCCATTGGATGCTTGACTTGGAAGTGTGTCGGTACCCCTGTAGGTGAGGCAAAGATCTCTCTGTATTCTTCCACGATCTCATCCACTTCCTTCTACTACAAAGATAGGCGTTGTGTAGAGGCCACAGATGTGGGGATGACCTTCTGCTTACTGTAATCATGGATCACAAAGAAGACGAACTTCCCAGTATGTGAAATGACCTTACTGCATTTCTTAGTAGAGATTAGAGAAATAGCAGTAGGCGGTGCCACCTATGGGATCCTGTACAATTGTCTACCCAAAGTAATATTAACATTGTGGGGTATAGAATCATAATAAAACATGAAGCTTCCACAAATATTGTTGTCCTAAAAGAACATAACAAAATTCAAGGGGATAAATATCACACAATACCTCATCTTTGAAAGGCTTGGTGCCATACGATAGATGACACTGTTGGTTGACACATAGATCTCTTCCTTGATGAAGCCAGCCGATGGTGTAGGGATGTGGGTGCGGTGTCGTTGGTAGGTCCAACCGCTTGACGACCTCTGCTAAAATCAGGTTCTTCTAACTACCGTTGTCGAAAATGAAATGAATTAGAGCCCCCTTGACCCACATCTTCGAGTGAAAGAGGCATTCCCCTTCATCTGGTTCTTCTGGTTTGCTTTGCCGGAATTTGGTGGTAGTGACCATGGCACTGGGTTCAAGATCGATAATCCGGTTCCCTACTTTAGGATTTGACTTGGAATCAGAATCAACCTCTGACTCGAAAGCCTTCATCTCAACCATGAGGGATTGCTTGGAGCAACATTCGTCGATGTTTTGCTAAGGAATTTTATGGTACTCACACCATTTTCCAGTGTCCTTCTTCGTCTTCTCATTGCCCTTCTTGTGTTGTGGCTTGGATGAATTTTCCTAAGGGTAGCCATATCGACTTGGTCTCTTGCTATGTGGGTTGGGGTTTCCTTTTCCCTACTTTGACTGTGAGGGGTTTTTAGATCCAAACTCTCTTCGTTTCTTCTTAAATTTCTGCTCAATCTTGACAACGTATCTATAAGCCGTGCCCAATGAGGCGATATCCTAGAAATCCAGTTCTGTTTGAATGTATCTACGCAGACAACCATGGTATTTGAGCACTAGATGATGCTCATAATATTTGATACCCAATTTGGTGCATAGGTTATGGAAAATATTGTTGAAGTATGGCACTGTCTGGTCCCTTTCTTGACGTAGGGTGGTCGATCTGGTGTACTGGTCCTCGTAGCTTCCAACATGGTAGTACTTTTCTTTAATGGTGTCTTGAAAGGAATCCCATGTAGGGGCCACCACAAAATTTTCAGATCCCTCCACGACCCTTTTCTCATAGTAAGTATCCCACTAGTATTTAACATCAGGAATAGCCTTGAGGAGTGAAAAAGTGATATTTTCCATATCGGAAAAATTGTGGACCAAAAAATGTCCTTCGAGCAGATTCAACCATTTATCTATAGCATCTGCATCTATCAGTCCTTCAAATAAATGAATATCAAAATGTGCCTGTACCTTGATGGGGGTTGCATGGACGCTTGATGAATATGCTTCTCCCGTGGGCAACCTTCAAAGGATTTGTGCGAAGTTGTCCATCTTTTCGTTCCTTTTTCATGCGAGGGGTTCCTTGAGAAACATTTTAATAGGATATCCTTCACCATCATCTTTCTTTTTGTCTCCAATGGGTTTTTGTTGGGCTCGGCGTGACTGATCTAGAAATAGATCGATTGGTTCGAGTCCCAACTTCTTGTACCGAGACCTTGTCGGGGACATGCACGAAGAAAAATAAATGAAGAGAAAACCACTCTGATACCACTGATCCAGATTTAGGAGAAGAACAAAATGATTAACATACTAAATACAATAAACACAAAGATAGGAAGAATAACACAAATATCCAGTGGACAATTTCTTCTATTAAATAATGAAATAGGCTGAAACTGTAAAGATGCAGAACTGAAACCTGCTTGAATGGTGGTAGCTATCTCTGAGAAGAGATGTGGCTGCTATGCACATATGTCTAAGATGAATGGATTACAATGAGGCTCTAGAGGCCCTTTTCATATTACTCATGAATTCCAAAGCTCTAGAAATCCAAAAACCTAACCCTAGAAGGTGAAACACCAAAATTCATGTGGGCCCTATGGGTAAGTTAGTTAATTTGGTACCTCAACTTCCTAGGGTCATAACGTTTTCATACGACCTCTATTTTAGGCACGTGATAGACCGTTCGATAGTCCTTTAAGAGAAATATACATTTCACCGTCAGCCTCCGATTCAGTCTACAATCTCACCGTGGTGAGAAAAAAAACAACGTTTAGGGCCCCAAAATATCCCTTAAAGTACAACAAGATGTGATGACATGAAAACATACAAAATAAGCCAGTTGGATTAGGCGAGAGGCCACCTCTATATACCTGGAGAATGTGTGGGGCTTTAGATAGCCCAAGAAGTGTAGAACTGACAATTATAAAGTAGTACAGAAGGACATGTTGAAAAAAAGTGGACACGAGGAGCCAATTGGAATAGGTGGGTGGCCACCAATATCCACCTGGATCAATCCTCCCCCCTTAGGAAGAAATGGTCTCCATTGCGTTGAGACCCCCCATCAGGTGAGGAAACTTCCTCTGGATTTGGCCCCAGGTGAGACACTTTCCTTGGTGTAGGAGTTTACCTACCTTGACAACTCGATAAAGATGGATCCGCTGCTGATGAGTGCCCTTGACCTGTTTGTACAAGATTTGATCGGTTGATGCTTGTTCCATGCAATCAGGGTTGATCTCTGTTGGTGTCAACTCTTCGATGATCTCAAAGGTGTCCAATAACAATGGAAAATATGGCCTAAGGATGTCCACATTGAATACTGGATGCCAACCAAGAAAGGGTAGAGTGTTGAGATCAAAAGCATTGCTACACTCAACCTTGGTGATAGTTTAAGGCCCATAACGAAGTGGACGAAGCTTCCGATGGGGCCTGGTGAGACACTCCTTCTGTAAATGTAACCAGACTTTGTTGCCAACCTAAAACTAGTGTGGTACCCTATGTTGATCATGGCACTGCTTGTACTTAGCATTGGATTTATGAAAAATCTCCTGGACTTGTTGGTGGATGTGATAAATCCGCTCAATGAATCTGGTGGCTTTATCGATCGCAGAATGATCATGGGCAGAGTTTGTCTGTGCGGTGGCAAGAGGAAGTAAAACATTAATGGGTCCCAAGGTTTGGAATGCCAGACCCACCTGAAATGGGCTATGGCTGGTGGAACTATGGAGAGCCCTGTTGTAGCTATGTTGGACATATGGGAGACTCTCATCCCATGTACGAAGATGCTTAGAATTGTACATGTGTAGGATGTGCACAATCATCCGATTGACGACATTGTTTCTTCCATTAGTTTGGGGGTTGAAAGAAGTGGATTTTGTGAGCTTGGTGTCCAACAAAGACTAGATACTCGACCAAAAGGTACTGAGGAACCTGTTGTCTTGGTCGGAGATGATGGTCTGTGGTATCCCAAAGTGGACCCAAACTCGTTAGAAGAATATCTTGGCAGTATAAACCACTATGACATTCTTCTTACAGGCTGTGAGGATGGCCATCTTTGAAAACTGATAAACGACCAAAAACAAACAGTCATTTTCGTGCTTGGTGGACAAAAAACATGAAAAGTAATCCATTGAGATGGATTCCCATGGCTTCTTGGGAATAGGAAGAGGGGTTTATAAGACTTGCTTCTTGATGGATGGCTTGGTAATGGCATAGGTAGTGAAAGATTTGATATAATTGCTGAAGTCCTGTCGAAGTTTTGGCCAATAAGAAGACGAAATTCCCGGTCTGTGAAATGACCTTACTGCATTGCTTAGCACAGATTAGATAAATAAAATTAGGCAATGCCACCTCTGGTATCCTGTACAATTGTCTACCCAAAGTAATAATAACACTGTGGTGTCTAGACTCATACACATCATGATGCTTCCACACATATGGTTTTCCTAAAAGAACATCACAAACTTCAAGGGGAGAAATATCACATAGTAACTCATCTTTGAAAGGCTTGATGTCGTAGGGAAGACGACACTGTTGGCTGACACAAATATCTCTTTCTTGATGAAGCCAACCAATGGTGTATGGATGTGGGTGCGGTTTCATTGGCTGGTCCAACCGCTTGATGACCTCTGCTGAAATCAGGTTTGTCTTACTACTACTGCTGACAATGAAATGAATCAGAGCCCCTTTGACCCACATCTGTGAGTGAAAGAGGCATTCCCCTTCCTCTGGTTCTTTTGGTTTGCTTGGATGTAATTTGGTGGTAGTGGCTATGGCACTAGGTTCAACATCGATAACCTGCTTCCCTCCTTCAGGATTTGACTCAGAATTAGAATCAACTTCAGGGGGAGAAATATCACACAGTACCTCATATTTGAAAGGCTTGATGTCATAGGGAAGATGACATTGTTGGATGGCACATAAATATCTTCCTTGACGAAGCAAATAGATGGTGTAGGGCTGTGGGTGCAGTATCATTGGCATGTCAAACTTCTTGATGACCTCTTCTTAAATTAGGTTCTTTTGACTACCACTGTCGATAATGAAATGAATCATAGCCCCCTTGAACCACATCTGTGAGTGAAAGAGGCATTCCCCTTCCTTTGGTTCTTCTAGTTTGCTTGGTCGAAATTTGGTGGTAGCAACCGTGGCACTAGGTTCAACATCGATAATCCGCTTCCATCCTTCAGGATTTTACTCAAAATTAGAATCGAACTCTGAATAAAAAACCTTTAGCTCCGCCACGAATGACTGTTTGGAGTGGCATTCGTTGGTGTTGTGCCAAGGAGTTTTATGGTACTCACACCATTTTCCTCTGTACTTCTTCATCTTTTGGTTGCCCTTCTGTTAGCATCCAATTCACATTTTTCCATTGTCTTATAAGATGCCTACACCAATGTTCTGCAAACATCAATTTTTCGTCGCAATTTTCAAATAAACGACACTTTTATTTTTGCGACATTTGCACATTTACCTTCGTTTGTGTTTTCACGACTGAAAGCGTGAAAACTTGGTCTTTCAAAGTCGCATTAAAATTAATATTTGAACTGTCATCATCCTTCTTGTTGATATGCCTATTTCGCCTACATTTCACTTATCATCATACAGTTGGCAAGACCTTTTTGATCTGTATTCATGCTTCGATTGATTGTAATTTTGTCTCATTAAGTTTGTGATGCATTGGAAATTCGATTTATATGTTCTTTTATTTGATTTGATTGACCATTGGTTTCATAAAAATATATAGGTTTTATGGTTAAACCCTTGATATGAATTGATACATCGCATCTCACATGGACAAAACATTGGTATTGGTTTCGATTTGTAAGTTTGGTTTGAAACTATGGCATAATGTTCCATTACGTGCATTGGTTTATACACTTATCATTGGTTTCATTGGTCGGGAAAGTGACATGATTATTAAACCATACAATAGTGGGTTGAACAACTATGAACGCCGGTGGTTGTACCATTGGCATTAACTATTATGCATGGCAGAAATAAACTCCACCACCTTCACACGACGTCATTTATGCCTATCCCTTATCCCCGTTCCCCTCTGTTAGCTCGGGTAACCCTTCGTGCACTCTGCTCCTATGTGTGTTATGATCCAAACCCTGGACTTACCGTGTGCTCGGCTCCATGGAACCAGTCATGTGAATCGAATAAAAAGACAACCAAACCTTGCTACTATTTGACAATGCCCGAAAAGACTTGGAGGGTAACGGATGGCTCACCTTTGTACAATGATTTGAGGGTTTTAATCTAGTTGTGGCACAACAGTTCGCCTTGACTTTTGATGGCTATAGAGCCAAGGTGGGTGACCTTTAGTTGGAAATCAATGAGGAATTTATCAGTTCTGCTACAGGGTTACCATCCTCGGGCCAGCGTTGGTTCAAAAATTCGAAAGTGGAAGAGGTTCCGTGGCCTCTACTATTCGTCTCACGCAAAGTCACATCTTGTGACAGAGGTATGCCCATATCCATGCTTAAACCATGATGGAATGAAATTTTGATAGTAGTCAAACAGTTCGTGACCTGCGAGGGTCGATATGGACTCATTTTTCTCTACCACCTGCGTTTTCTAATGAATTTTATGGGATACCCGTTGAATATGCCCTTTTACTTCCAGCATAGCCTATTTAAAATGTCAAAAAGGTTTAAAAGGGAGAACGCTGACATTAGCCTGTTCCACCATGGACTAATTAAACTTATCATTGTTCATCACTTAAGTCTCCATGGTGATAGCTGGCGAGCTTTTATCGCTCGAAATGGTTTTGATGACACAAACCCTGTCCAGGTTGACAAGCTTGTGGTGAATGAAACCAAGGCCAGGCCACCCGTGCCCTTCCATATCTTACTGCCCTTTCCTAAGCCTTCGGTTGACCCTGATATTAACTTACCAGACGTTATAACTAAGAAGGCCGAGGCTATTAAAAATCTTGTGACCAAAAAGGTTAGAGGTAACCCTACTGTTGATGGCAAAGGAAAAATGAATGCTCAGCTTATCTCGAGAATGGCTAGGAATAAGCCTAAACCTAGTATTGAGCAGAAACCCATTGTCCTTAGTGAGGATTCAGACTCTGACATAGAACGTTTCCTAGCCAGTGAGTACCCTTACTCACAAGGCCTGTCCTCCGAGCCACCTTATGATTTTGTTTCGAACCTTCCCCCTTGCCTAAGAAATAATCCCAGTTACCCAGGGATCAAACTGCCTAACGAAACCCTCGGCAATGTAACCGAACCCTTACCTGCTCATTCGAAACCCACACAGCCGTCCTGTGACCAATGTGATTTATGGTTGGAACGGTACTATATAGACGTTCCCGTGCTTCAATCAAAAATCCAATCTCTGGAAAGTCAAGTTGCAGTGTTGACCAGCCAAAGAGACAAAATTCAAGCAACTGATAGCAAGCAAAGGACCACTGGCTCCATCATATTTAAAAACGTTGAATCGGCTACAGCCGTTGTCAACTCCAAAATGACATGATCAAGCCATCTGCTCGCCATACATGTATGAATTTTGATATTGTTTTCATTTTGAAAATTCCTTGGATAAATACAATGTTTTGAATTTGGTTTTCGAATAGCTCTGTGTATCTTTCGAAATGACTCTGTCATAACGACATTCATCCTGTACATTGTTTTCGCTTGCTAAAAAGAAATGAAATTTCGATTTGGTTACATGATTTGCTCATACCCAGTTTAGTCACTGATAGATTTTATTGGATTTGATTGATTTTCGATTGGATTTGATTTGTCTGATTGAGTTAACGAAATCGACGGTTTGTTTTCAATTTAATTCGTTTGTATCCAATTTAAACAAGAACTTATCATGCTAAATTTAGATTACAATCATGTTTTGATTTGATTTCGTTATAGTTAGTATGCTGTGATTTTCGAACTATTTCATGAGTTTGGTTGATACAATCTTTTAGTATGCTATGTCATATAATTTTCTAATTTGAGAATACAACTTTGATCATTTCCAATTTGGAAAAAATGACTCTGTTTTTATGGAAACAATACTCTCATTTGAGCCTGTGCAAATGGTATTCACGCCCGAATCATGGAACGGTTTTGATACACGACAACTATGTTAAACCCCAGCTGTTTGATTCGCTTGATTGGACTGCTTTCGTGAGTTAGATTCTCATCGTAAAAGATGCTCTATTTGATTTTAATTTGCAAACGAATTGATCAATATTTGTTATCTCTATCAAATCCGGTTATAATTCGTTTGAAAGGAACGATTTTGATCAAGGTCAATCGATCTTGTCTACCCCAATTTGCTAAAAAAAAACGATCAGATAATTCTTATGAACCCTGTTATCGACTGAGTGATTTCATTATGATTTCATTTGTGGACAGTTACGCGCCAGTTTTGGTTTAATTCGCTCATGGCATAAATTGTTTGATTACAGTTATGATCTCGTTTAGATTCGATCGTGTCTCCTGTTTGTGAGGCAGCATAACAATTGCTTGCGATTTGTTTTGATTATATTGATTTTGATTTGATATGAAACGATTGCATTGCTGTTCGATATGATTTTGTTCACCCGACTTTGTGGCAACAAACGAAACAGAGTACACTTATCTCTGTAATCAGTTGATTGATATTAGTCTTGTTTGATTTCAAAATGGTATAACAATTTCAATATGAATGATTCGTTTTCAAATAGCTATTGGATGTTAATTGAATTTAATTCTTTAAAAGATTTTGAATGGATTTTAATGCTGATTCTATGTCTTATTTAGACCAGCTACAGAATTGCAAGATTCTGTAGCTAGTCTATAGAATTAAATTTTTTATCATTTTATTAATAAAATATCTTTCTAACCTGTCCATTTTTTACCCTTTTCAGGTAAATTCGAATTGCATGGGACATGCTGGACAGTCTAGGATATATTTGCGTGTTTTATTTTTATTTTAGGTTCCTAGTTTAGCCAGACTTGGGATATCTTCCCAGATTTCATGTAAACAGTTTGATAACTTCTACAGGGAGGTTTTACCCTGTAGAAGCTCTTTAAATACTTATTATTTTTTGTAATAAGGGGCATCCTCGCTTGTGGGAGAACCAGGCTATGGATTTCTAATACAAACTGAGACAGGAGTTGATGTTTTGCTACAGCTTTCGCTTTCATAATATCAATCTTTTGTTTCAAGTTTATGCATGTCGCTTTGCAGTTGATTATAGACTACTTTAGCTATCATAGTCTATTGCAGAATGATATGAATTAATTAATGTTTCATCCATATATGATTTCTTTCAATATTTAAAAATACAACAATTATTTGATTCAGTTAATGAATGACAACTTTCTCTTCTTCATCAATTGAATTATTTTGTATAAGTCTTTGCATACAGGTTTACCTAACTGTTAATATTTATAAATCATAAGATTGTTGTAAGTTTTTTATGTCTTGTTTGTCCTGTAATCATAATTGAAGAGCATTGTAGCTATCGTTTACGAGAAGCTCCTGGATAATTCGGTGCGGGTTTCGTCCCTCTGATCAGCTAAGACAATCATAACACGCAGGACAAACATGGAGCGTTTCTCCAGGTCAGTTTGTGATTTATTTTAGTTTATCTGTTAGTATAATTTAAGTAGTTAGAATTAGTGTATTGATTGTTTAATTTAGTTAGTTTTTGTTTTATTTATTGTTCATAAAAATATAAAATCAACAAAAAATATCTCTCTCTGTCTTAGGACAGAATGCAAATGAGTTTTTCAGGTTTTATTCAAATCTGTAGATTGTAGATATTGTACATTTTGTGAATAAGTTATATTTCCGTTAGTAGTTAGATAGTTAGTTAGTTAGAGTTAGTATACTATTAGTTAGTAGATTATATATATATATAGAATAGTTAGATTAGTTAGTTTGTTTAATAGTTAGTTTTAGTTAGATTAGTTTATTAGTTTGTTTTATTTCTTTTTAGTTAGATTAGTTTAGTTTGTTTTAATTGTTATTTTTAGTTAGATTAGTTATTGTAGATTTATTTTCTTTTTGTTTTATTAGGACCTTAGATCGGCTAACAGAGCCGCTAAACCCGTCAGGGTGGTTCATTCCAAATGGCTTGGGTTATTAGACAACCCCGGACTGGTTCCACTCTCTCAGTTGACGGACGGTCAATTTCGCCCGTCAACAAATGGCGCTAGAAGGAGGGCCTGCATTTAATTAATGGCACGAGGCGGTTGCAAGACTCCTCCACCACCTAATCGCTCACCTATAGTGACTAGAAGCCATTCAAATGATAATATTCCCCTTCAAACAAAAACTACTTCAACCGACGATCCACAGATCACAGTTGAGCCATCAACCCTAACCCTACAGGTGGTGACATACAAGAGATTGTCTGTCAATCTCTTATAAAAACACATAGTGCCTTAGCCCGTTTGAGGCAACCTAAATGTCCGTGGGGACAACCTTTGGATTTATCCGATATCAGAGAACAATTAGGAGACACTGACCTCACTGTGAATCCTTCAGATCCAATCTTAAATCCTACTGTAGGAGGATCTGGGATACCTCCTTCACCACCTCCATCATCTCCTTCCTCTTCTGGAGGAGATTCCTCTAACGAAGGCGATTCCCCTTCTCAGCCTTCCACACCCACTACACCAATGGAAAATCAGAACAACCCTGCTAGACCCTGGCTTGACCAAGATGCCGTAGCTGTACCTGGAGCTCAACATCCTTTACCTAAACACCCGGAGAAATGGCTTCCCAAATTTGACCCTGACTCAAAACAGATCGCTGAAGATCACATTAAAAAATTTATGTTAGCCATAAGGCTCTGCAATGTCGAGCATGAAGATGTTGTCTGTAGGTTGTTCCCATATACTTTCGAGGGTAATGCATCCACATGGTACTTTGCCCAACAACCCCATACCATCTTGTCTTGGGAAAAGTTTGAGTCATGCTTTTTGGAAAAGTTCAGAGATGGTAAACCTCCAGAAGTCCTAGTCATGGATCTTTCTAGCTTAAGAATGAACCCAAAAGAAAAAGTTAAAGAATTTAATCAAAGATTCTTAACACTTAAAGACTGAATCCCTACGGATTCCATGCCTGCTGAGAGTCTTATAATAGGTTACTACACTAAATCTTTGCATCAAAGTATAGCTATTTGGGTTAAATGATCTAAGAAAGCCATGTTGTTAGAAGCCTTCGAGGAGGCCAGCCAGATTGAAAAAGATATACTTAGTCTTAAAGACTCTACTAGCAATGAAACTGAGACTATTTCTTCTTCCAAAAAGAAGATCGAAATCCTCCCCAAACCCACTCAAAGTAAAACACAGCCTAAAAGCTCTGATTTAGAAAACTTAACTAAAGTTGTTCAAAAACTATCAAATCAAGTTATAGACTTGAAAAGTTCAACCGAAGAAGCTTCCTTGAAAAAAGGGCCCTACAAACCCCCGTTCTGAAATCCTTTTCCTACCAACCGACCTAATCCAAACACCGAAATGTGCCCTTCAAACAATTCTAGAAGCCCAAGATAACTTGATGCCTCCTGAGATTCCTGAGGAGGTAGTTGAACAAGAGACAGTTCAAGAAGAAGAGTCTTCTCCAAACATTTTTGGACACTTCTCGGATAGCATCTTTCAAGCTAACTTCGAGACAGTACATCCCTATAATACCAGGAGTAAGACAACCAACAAACCTTCTTCCAAAAACACTACAACTTCGCCTCCAAAGCCATCTAAATCAGCTGAGACTAAACAGAGTAATGTGAACCCCAACTTAGATTATGATGTAGTTGAATATCTTAAAAAGTTAAGGGCTAACATTTCTATTTATGAGTTATTGAAGTTTCCATTTCTGCTACAAAAAATGTTATAGAATATCTCGGAAAATGGAAAAAATGGTAATTCAAGTGGTAAAAAGGTTGTGCAGAACAAAGTTCCCCAAAAGACTTCCACTAAAAACAATTCTGATCCTCAAGATAAAGGAAGCCTTCCTGTAAGTAATGTAAATAATGTAGATAAAGTAGCTTTAGAAACAACAAGTAAAAATCCATAAGCTACTACTCTTAGTACTCGCAAAAATGTATCTCCTTTCCTATTAACTTTCGAAATCTTTAATAGAAGCGTGCACAATTGTATGGTAGACTCAGGAGCGTCATCCAATGTGATGCCTTGGTTTGTTTGCCAAAAGATTAATGCTGAAGTTGAACCCTCTACTTTAAAAATCATACAACTTGATCGGACAAATGTTAAAGTTATAGGCGAAATAAAAAATGTACTTATTAGATTATCGTCTAACCCCAAGGTTCATCAGGTTATTGATATAATTGTTGTGGATATTCCAGAAGTGTATGGACTATTTTTAAGCAGGGACTGGTCAGAACAACTACATGGTTATTTCGCGATAGATTGGTCCCATCTATGGATTCTAGAGAACGAAAAGCCTAATAAAATCAAAGTAAATCGTGAGCGCTACCTTAAGTTCACGGTCACAGATTTGAACGATCCCAACGAACCATTTACACCTTCTTCTGATTCACCCGAAGTACAAGGGATGGACACCTTCTTCGGCAATTTCATGGCTGAGGCTTCACCTATCACCAATCCAGAACAACAGTCCGAGATTGTAGCATATATGCAGCCAACAGCTTCTACGCAACAGTCTCATGCACCCGATGGAAATCAAATTTGGTCTCTGTATTTCGATGGGTCAAAGTCCAAAGAAGGAGCTAGAGCAGGCTACGTCATTATCGATCCGACAGGTAACAAAACATTGATAGCATGCAGGTTGGAATTTGAATGTACTAACAATACTGCAGAATATGAGGCTTTACTGCAAGGTCTCAGAAAAGCTTCCGATATGAACATTCAAAATTTAACCCTCTTTGGTGACTCTGAAATAGTGGTTAGACAGGTAAGAGATTCTATCCACTATCTGTCTCCGCATCTCAAAAGATATCAGTCTGAGGTATGGAATTTAATGAATAAATTTTCCGCTTTCAATATAAATTCTATTCCTAGATTGAATAACTCTGAAGCAGATTTATTAGCTAATGTAGCTTCTAAACTTCTTCCTGCAGAAGGTTTGTCCCCAGATTCATTCTCCGTTGAGCTACTGTTTCGGCCATCCGTTCCCGACAACATCCCGAATTGGAGAGTATTTGATGATGATCAGCAAATTATTAGCTTTCTTCACATGGAAGAATCTTTTTAAGGCGCGGTGATAGACGAACATACACACGATGACAATTTGCGTGATTTCACGGTAATACCAGATCCGAGAACTCCTGAATCTTCATCGGATATGGTAAACTCGATCCCTAAATCTGTAGTCAGATTAGAGAAGTTTTATGATTTTCAAGATAAATTTAAAAAAATGGTCAACTGTAAAACCAATAGTTCCTCGTTATCTTATGAAAAAGTAAACTTAGGAACTAAGGAAAATCCTCAGTGCATTAATCTAGGGTTGGGATGTTCTCAACAAGAAAAAGCTGCAATTGTTAAATTGTTCAAAGAATTTAAAGATGTCTTTGCATGGACGTATGATGACCTTAAAATTTTTGACCCTAACATCATACAACATGTCATTCCTATGAAGCCCCAAACCTTACCCTTTCAACAAAAATTGAGGAAAATGCACCCCAAGCTCGAACCGACCGTTCAAAAAGAATTGAATAAACTCCTAAATGCTAAGATAATTTTTCCTGTTAGACACACTCAGTGGGTTTCTAACCTTGTCCCAGTCCGGAAGAAGAGTGGGGAAATTCGACTCTGCGTCGATTTCCGAAACCTTAATAGAGCATCTGATAAAGACAACTATCCCGTCCCGCCCATGGAACAGATCCTTCAATAGGTATCTGGTTCTGAGAGGCTATCCTTACTGGATGGTTTCTCGGGATACAACCAAGTCCTGATGTCTCCTCCAGACCAACTTAAAACTACCTTCCATACTCCATGGGGCACTTATGCTTATCGCAAAATGCATTTTGGATTGATTAATGCTGGAGCCACCTTTCGGAGAGCAATGGACATTGCTTTCCAAGGCTTAATCAATCAGTCCATCGTAGTTTACTTAGATGATGTGACTGTATTTTCTAAAAATAAAAACGATCATCTAGCTCACTTACGAGCCGTTCTACTGCGATGTCGTAAATACGGTATCTCCTTGAATCCCAAAGAATCCATCTTTGCAGTAGAACAAGGTAAACTCTTAGAATTCATTGTGTCTAGTGAAGAGATGATTATCGACCCTGAAAGGACTCAAGCCATCGTGAAACTTCCCCCTCCTACGTCCAAAAAGTCTATGTAGTCTTTCTTAGGCCAGATTAACTTTGTGAGAATATTTGTCCCCAGCTTCTCTGAAATGGTCAGACCCTTGCAGAACCTAATTAAGAAAGACACCCAATATCACTGGGGACCCCTAGAAAATCAAGCTTTTAATGCAATAAAGAAGGCCATATTAGACGCTCTGTCTCTCATGAGCCCGGATTTTTCTCAAGACTTTACACTCTACACTTTTGCTTCTGACCGTTCCTATGCCGCCGTCCTAACCCAAAAGAATGCCGAGAACAATGAAGTACCCATTTCCTTTATGAGCTATGCTTTCAAAGGCACTGAACTTAATTACCCAGCGGTAGATCGGGAAGCCTACGCTGTTTTCAAAGCAGTTAAGCACTTCCAGTCCTATCTTTTGAAGTCTAGAACGAAAGTCATTGTCCCCTATCCAGTCGTTAGGAATCTGTTAGTGCAGAAGGAACTAGGAGAAAAGAGAGCCAACTGGGTCACCTCTTTGCAGGAGTATGACCTAGAAATCACCCCAGCTCAGATAGTGAGAGGCCAAGGGTTATGCAAGTTAGTTGCTGATTCAACAAGAGGACAACAAGAAGAAAGTGATACGTCAAACCTAGGACAAAGTGATCGAAGTCTAATCTGTTGCGCACAAAACTCTGTCAGTCCTTGGTATGAAGATATAAGACTCTATCTTGAACATGTGTCAGCCCCCCATCACCTTGACCCCGCTAAAAGAAGAGCGTTGAGATTAAAGTCTGCCTCCTTTCATCTGGTTAATGGTATCCTGTTTCGTCAAAGTTTTGATGGCGTACTGATGTGTTGTCTTGAAAAAGACAAAGTAGAAAAAGTCTTGCTCGAGTTGCATGCAGGAGAATCTGGTGGTCATTTTGGTGGTGACACCACTGCCCATAAGGTTTTGAGAGCCGATTATTACTATCACACACTTTTTAGAGACGCCCATGCCTTGTGTCGTAAATGTATTATTTGTCAGAAAGCATCAGGGCGGTTACAAAAACCAGCCTTTCCTCTGCAGCCCGTTTCAGTAGATTCTCCTTTTCAGCAGTGGGGCATTGATATCATAGGTCCGATCAACCCCCCGTCCTCGCAACATCACAATTTTATTGTGACAGACACATATTACTTTACCTGATGGTCTGAAGCTGATGCGTTAAGAACTGTCAACACCAGTCAGGTAATTGCCTTTCTAAATTCGAATATTATCACTTGTTTCGGTATCCCTGACTGTTTAGTGTTCATAATGCTTCTTACTTTTCCTCTCTTGAGATGAGCGAGTTTTCTTTGGAAAAAGGAATTAAGCTGAAGTATTCTGCTAGCTATTACCCCCAGGGCAACAGATTGGCAGAATCAACAAACAAGAACTTGATTAAAATCATCAAGAGAACGGTGGTTGAAAATCACAAAAATTGGCACAACACACTGTTGAATGCGCTGTGGGCTGATAGGGTAACGCCAAAAGATACTATAGGTAACTCCCCCTTTTTTCTCGTTTATGGCAGAGAAGCAATTTTTCCACCTCACTTTCTTCTCCCTTCACTTCAGTTGTCGCGGAAAATCCAAGAAGAAGATTGTCCCCCTTTGGAAAACCGAATTAACGCTTTGATGAAGCTAGAAGAGGTAAGAGCCCAAGATAAATGTAAGTTAGATCAACATCAACTATTGGTTAAAAGCTAGTTTGATTCTAATTCTGCTTCTGATAGGAATTTTGAAGTAGGTGACCTCGTCCTGAAATGGGACAAACCGCACGAGGGAAAGGGAGAACACACTAAATTTCAAAACTTATGGCTTGGACCATTTTTAATTGCTGAAAAGTTGGGTCCCAGTTCTTTTCAATTGCAGAATATTGAGGGTCAGCTTGACACCTACCCGGTGAATGGCCAAGTCCTGAAAAGATACTTTGCTTGACAACAACCCTTGTATATTATGTACATATCTTTCTTTTGTTCACTTTTTCATTTGCCTTTTGTTTTTGATTTTTCTTTGAATTTATCAGTTTGTGTTTTCTTTCAAATACACATACCTGTTTACCGAGCTATGCAGATAAAGAAAACAAAAAATTCCTTCGCTGAAATAACTTCTAAGAAAATTTGTATAAACATCAGTGGTATATTTCTGAAATTTATATCTATGTTGGAAAAGTCTGTTGTTTGAAAGAAGATGGCTGATTTCGATCTCTGAGTAAATCATGTCATGATCATCTATTATCTTTTTACGCTGTCCCTATTCCGTAAAGGAATGACCCAGAAGATGTCTCCCTGTCTTAGGAAGTTGTTTTTGTAAATAAAACATCTCTGGATCTAAATAAAGGACAGTGCTAAAAAATTCTGATAAGGTCTGAAAAAATATGTTAAAATATCATGATTTTCAGCGTCACCCCACTCAGCTATATATATATGAAAAACAAAACAAAATAAATTATTAATAAGAGCTGTGGGAAGTGCTTGTAAACCCACCGAGATGCTGAATAGATCTGCTGGCAGCGGGTAAATGCATGCATGACGCCAAGACAACTTCGCCGGGATACTGAACAGGCCCGCTGGCAGTGAAGCAATGTCGGGTATATGAAAATCGACAAATAAGAATCCTCTTTAATGTCCTTTATTCTGATCCAGAACTTCTTGGCAGGATACAGATGTCAGAGTGGGTTAAATGGGAGCCCTTTCGAGGCTATGGACGCCTGCTGGAAGCAGTGGCTATGCCAATAGTATTGGAGATTTTATCTTTAATATCGTGATTCGCTGGTCTTAAGACTGTTATCAGTTTTCATCTTTTAAAACACTGTTGGAATAGTTGGTTAATGATGATGTTTATACAATTTTTTGGTTGTCATTTTTGAGTTGGAATTATCTTTGCTGTCCTAATCTAAATTTGTTCCTTTTGGAAGAGATAACTGCTTCTACCAGTGTGTAGCCATTGTTAGCAGCCAATTCACATTTTTCCATTGTCTTATAAGCTGCCTACACCAATGTTCTGCAAACATCAATTTTTCGTCGCAATTTTCAAATAAACGACACTTTATTTTTGAGACATTTGCACATTTACCTTCGTTTGTGTTTTCACGACTGAAAGCGTGAAAACTTGGTCTTTCGAAGTCGCATTAAAATTAATATTTGAACTGTCGTCATCCTTCTTGTTGATATGCCTATTTCGCCTACATTTCACTTATCATCATACAGTTGGAAAGACCTTTTTGATCTGTATTCATGCTTCGATTGATTGTAATTTTGTCTCATTAAGTTTGTGATGCATTGGAAATTCGATTTATACGTTCTTTTATTTGATTTGATTGACCATTGGTTTCATAAAAATATATAGGTGTTATGGTTAAACCCTTGATATGAATTGATACATCGCATCTCACATGGACAAAACATTGGTATTGGTTTCGATTTGTAAGTTTGGTTTGAAACTATGGCATAACATTCCATTACGCGCGTTGGTTTATACACTTATCATTGGTTTCATTGGTCGGGCAAGTGACATGATTATTAAACCATACAATAGTGGGTTGAACAGCTATGAACGCCGACGGTTGTACCATTGGCATTAACTATTATGCATGGCAAAAATAAACTCCACCACCTTCGCACGACGTCATTTATGCCTATCCCTTATCCCGGTTCCCCTCTGTTAGCTCGGGTAACCCTTCGTGCACTCCGCTCCTGTGTGTGTTATGATCCAAACCCTGGACTTACCGTGTGCTCGGCTCCATGGGACCAGTCGTGCGAATCGAGCCAAACGACAGCCAAACCTTGCTACTATTTGATAATGCCCGAAAAGACTTGGAGGATAACGGATGGCTCACCTTTGTACAACGATTTGAGGGTTTTAATCTAGTTGTGGCACAACAGTTCTCCTTGACTTTTGATGGCTGTAGAGCCAAGGTGGGTGACCTTCAGTTGGAAATTAATGAGGAATTTATCAGTTCTGCTACAGGGTTACCATCCTCGGGCCAACGTTGGTTCAAAAATTCGAAAGTGGAAGAGGTTCCGTGGCCTCTATTGTTCGTCTCGCGCAAAGTCACATCTTGTGACAGAGGTATGCCCATATCCATGCTTAAACCACGATGGCATGACCTTTTGATAGTAGTCAAACAATTCGTGACCTGCGAGGGTCGATATGGACTCGTTTTTCTCTACCACCTGTGTTTGCTAATGAATTTTATGGGATACCCGTTGAATATGCCCTTTTACTTCCAGCATAGCCTATTTAAAATGTCGAAAAGGTTTAAAAGGGAGAAGGATGACAGTAGCCTATTCCACCATGGACTAATTAAACTTATCATTGTTCATCACTTAAGTCTCCATGGTGATAGCTGGCGAGATTTTATTGCTCGAAATGGTTTTGATGACACAAACCCTGTCCAGGTTGACAAGCCTATGGTGAATGAAACCAAGGCCGGGCCACCCGTGCCCTTCCATATCTTACTGCCCTCTCATAAGCCTTCGGTCGACCCTGATATTAACTTACCAGATGTTATAACTGAGAAGGTCGAGGCTATTAAAAATCCTGTGACCAAAAAGGTTAGAGGTAACCCTACTGTTGATGGCAAAGGAAAAAGGAATGCTCGGCTTATCTCAAGAATGGCTAGGAATAAGCCTAAACCTAGTTTTGAGCAGAAGCCCATTGTCCTTAGTGAGGATTCAAACTCTAACATAGAACGTTTCCTAGCCAGTGAGTACCCTTACTCACAAGGCCTGTCCTCCGAGCCAACTTATGATTTCGTTTCGAACCTTCCCCCTTGCCTAAGAAATAATCCCAGTTACCCAGGGATCAAACTGCCTAACGAAACCCTCGGAAATGTAACCGAACCCTTACCTGCTCGTTCGAAACCCACACAGCCGTCCTGTGACCAATGTGATTTATGGTTGGAATGGTACTATATAGACGTTCCTGTGCTTCAATCGAAAATCCAATCTCTGGAAAGTCAAGTTGCAGTGTTGACCAGCCAAAGAGACAAACTTCAAGCAACTGATAGCAAGAAAAGGACCACTGGTTCCATCATATTTAAAAATGTTGAATCGGCTACAACCGTTGTCAACTCCAAAATGACATGATCAAGCCATCTGCTCTCCATACAGGTATGAATTTTGATATTGTTTTTGTTTTGTAAATTTCTCGGATAAATACAATGTTTTGAATTTGGTTTTTGAATAGCTCAGTGTATCTTTCGAAATGACTCTGTCATAACGACATTCATCCTGTACATTGTTTTCGCTTGCTAAAAAGAAATGAAATTTCGATTTGGTTACATGATTTGCTCATACCCAGTTTAGTCACTGATAGATTTTATCAGATTTGATTGATTTTCGATTGGATTTGATTTGTCTGATTGAGTTAATGAAATCGACCGTTTGTTTTCAATTCAATTCGTTTGTATCCAATTTGAACAGGAACTTATCATGCTAAATTTAGATTACAATCATGTTTTGATTTGATTTCGTTATAGTTAGTATGCTGTGATTGTCGATTTATTTCGTGAGTTTGGTTGATACGATCTTTTAGTATGCTATTTCATATAATTTTCTAATTTGAGAATACAACTTTGATCGTTTCCAATTTGGAAAAAACGACTCTGTTTTTATGGAAACAATACTCTCATTTGAGCCTGTTCAAATGGTATTCACGCCCGAATCATGGAACGGTTTTGATACACGACAACTATGTTAAACCCCAGCTATTTGATTCGCTTGATTGGATTTCTTTCATGAGTTAGATTCACATCGTAAAAGCTGCTCTGTTTGATTTTAATTTGCAAACGAATTGATCAATATTTGTTATCTCTATCAAATCCGGTTATAATTCGTTTGAAAGGAACGATTTTGATCAAGGTCAATCGATCTTTTCTGCCCCAATTTGCTAAAAACAAACGATTAGATAATTCTTATGAACCCTGTTACCGACTGAGTGATTTCATTACGATTTCGTTTGTGGACAGTTACGCGCCAGTTTTGGTTTAATTCGCTCATGGCATAAATTGTTTGATTACAGTTATGATCTCGTTTAGATTCGATCGTGTCTCCTATCTGTGAGGCAACATAACAATTGCTTGCGATTTGTTTTGATTATATTGATTTCGATTTGATATGAAACGATTGCATTGCTGTTCGATATGATTTTGTTTACCCGACTTTGTGACAACAAACGAAACAGAGTACACTTATCTCTGTAATCAGTTGATTGATATTAGTCTTGTTTGATTTCAAAATGGTATAACAATTTCAATATGAATGATTCATTTTCAAATAGCTATTGGATGTTAATTGAATTTAATTCTTTAAAAGATTTTGAATGGATTTTAATGCTGATTATGTGTCTTATTTAGAACAGCTATAGAATCGCAAGATTTTGTAGCTAGTCTATAGAATTACATTTTTTATCATTTTATTAATAAAATATCTTTCTAACTTGTCCATTTTTTACCCTTTTCAGGTAAATTTGAATTGCATGGGACATGCTGGACAGTCTAGGAGATATTTGTGTGTTTTAGTTTTATTTTAGGTTCCTAGTTTAGCCAGACTTGGGATATCTTCCCAGATTTCATGTAAACAGTTTGATAACTTCTACAGGGAGGTTTTACCATGTAGAAGCTCTTTAAATACTTATTATTTTTTGTAATAAGGGGCATCCTCGCTTGTGGGAGAACCATGCTATGGATTTCTAATACAAACTGAGACAGGAGTTGATGTTTTGCTACATCTTTCGCTTTCATAATATCAATCTTTTGTTTCAAGTTTATGCATGTCGCTTTGCAGTTGATTATAGACTAATTTAGCTATCATAGTCTATTGCAGAATGATATGAATTAATTAATGTTTCATCCATATCTGATTTCTTTCAATATTTAAAAATAAAACAATTATTTGATTCAGTTAATGAATGGCATATTTCTCTTCTTCATCAATTGAATTATTTTGTATAAGTCTTTGCATACAGGTTTACCTAACTGTTAAGATTTATAAATCATAAGATTGTTGTAAGTTTTTTATGTCTTGTTTGTCTTGTAATCATAATTGAAGAGCATTGTAGCTATCGTTTACGAGAAGCTCCTGGATAATTCGATGCGGGTTTCCTCCCTCCAATCAGCTAAGACAATCATCACACGCAGGACAAACCTGGAGCGTTTCTCCAGGTCAGTTTGTGATTTATTTTAGTTTATCTGTTAGTATAATTTAAGTAGTTAGAGTTAGTGTATTGATTGTTTAGTTTAGTTTAGTTAGTTTTTGTTTTATTTCTTGTTCATAAAAATATAAAATCAACAAAAAATATCTCTCTCTGTCTTAGGACAGAATGCAAATGAGTTTTTCAGGTTTTATTCAAATCTGTAGATTGTAGATATTGTACATTTTGTGAATAAGTTATATTTCCGTTAGTAGTTATATAGTTAGTTAGAGTTAGTATAATATTAGTTAGTAGATTGTATATATATAGAATAGTTAGATTAGTTAGTTTGTTTAATAGTTAGTTTTAGTTAGATTAGTTTATTAGTTTGTTTGATTTCTTTTTAGTTAGATTAGTTTAGTTTGTTTTAATTGTTATTTTTAGTTAGATTAGTTATTGTAGATTTGTTTTCTTTTTGATTTATTAGGACCTTAGATCGACTAACGGAGCCACTAAACCCGTCAGGGTGGTTCATTCCAAACGGCTTGGGTTATTAGACAACCCCGAACTGGTTCCACTCTCTCAGTTGACGGATGGTCAATTTCGCCCGTCAACAAATGGCTCTAGAAGGAGGGCTTGCATTTAATTAATGGCATGAGGCGGTCAAAAAATATGTTTTTTGGAAGGAGACAAGAGCCACTTTTTCTCAGGCAAAAATTCCTTGTTGGGAGCCTGGATACATCACTGTTGAGACATCACCAAAGTGACCAAAATCATGTGTAACAGAATGTCCCCCAAAGTATGAGGCTGGAATCTGTGACAGCCGAAATACTTTGTAAACCGTGTGTGTGTCAGAAACTAGGAGTGCACCTAATTGGAAACCTGCAAACAACCAAGCATCTACAGAAAATAATACCAATTCCGAGGAAGGCATTCCCATACTCAGATCACAGACGGATGAAATCATGAACGTAGGTCATGGCCACCAATCATACACTGTGGATCCATGCCATCAAAATACTGCATAGCCACTAGGAATACACTACGGATCTATGCGAGAAGACTAAAATTAAGATGACATAGACACATGACATACAAAGTGGATCTATGTGTCTGCAAATCATACATACTCCATCGCAACCTGGACCAAAAAGATGAGACCCAAAGTCTTCAATCTCGTCACCTAAAAGTACGAATCTAGCCATGTGATTACATGTGTTGAAGTTGAACATGGTAGAAACCACTTGATTACTGGTCATTGATGAAACATTTAACAAGTGCAAGGGAAATCACCATTAATGCCAATGAATCCCAAGTTACACTAGTACAATCCAATGAATGTGAATAAATGAGATGAGGTTGAACATTCGATGGAATCTCCCGATCAGGGGCCAATAATGAAAACCCACTATCGAAAGTGAGGAAACCTGCCATTAAGGCATGCAAGTTCCAAGGTACCAAATAATTTCTAAGTCTTGTTTCCAGTTAATGAGTTAGAGTCGATGGAACAGGACTCGTCACAGGAGGGCCTTGATGTATCCCCCATCAATGACACGAAATAAATAACATATTTTAAAAGTGAAATAGAGTATGAGTATAGGTTGAAACATACACAGGGAAGGCCGACATGGCAAGAATTGACAACTACAGATGGCTGACTCAATAAAGGACTTGTATGAACTTCTCTTGAACATACGAATGACACGACCAAGGACTTGGCAGCACTGACTCAGAAACGACCCAGGATATGACCTTGTAGCAAGTCGAACGAGAGACAAATGGATTTCCCAAAATGGATTCAAATGGTGAACAAGGGGTGTCATGTTCAAGAGCGATGCTTACTGCCATTAATATGAATACGAAAACACATCCCTTTCCCAAAATCCCCCCCACCATTTCTAGCGAGTACCTCTTTATTTTTACGCAAGATTGAGGAGGATAACATATGCTTGTTGATGTAAGCTCATCCTTCGGATGAGTCCCTTAGAGTATGTTTAATGAACCCTAGGAAGGAGTGGCTTAGTCCCATTATAGGTCTTTCGATGTTTGTTTAACGAGTCCAAAGATAGAAAACGCGGGGTTTTTTCATGATTATAGAGTATGGAAAAACACTTAAAAGAGAACTCTCTCAGTTCCTTTTTCGTAAAGTATTCTGATGAGACCTAAAAAGAGATAAACTATTGCTCAACAGATGTCTTCTTCAAATACTTTAACGAGCGTGAAAAGAACAAGATCTCTCAACAATCTTTTCATGTTTAGAGAGTCTGAAAAGAGCTTAAAGAGAACTCTAGGGGGTTCCTTTTTCGTATAACCTTTATGAGTCCGAAAAAGTGATAAAAGTATACTCGATTACGTTCTCATGTATTTCTGTGCCCGAGAACGAACAAAAACTGAGCTCGAGGTTTTTTCTAAAAACCATAAAAAACAGTTGTGCATGTGACGAAAAAAGAAAAAACATCCGTACGCCTTCGTGTGGACTTCAAAGTTGCTATATCTGCAAAAAGTCACACTCATAGGACTATTAGGCATTAGGTTTTATGGACAAAACAATATAAAAATCAACAAAAATGGTAAAAAGTGAATAAATATGGGTAAAAAGGGATTTTACCATTTTCATTGTGATTTTGCCAAGAGCTTTGCCCAAAACACCTCTTTTTCCCCAAAATTTCGTTGCTCGATTGTGGGAGGCACAAGCGACCATTTTGCAAACCGTCTTCGTCGACGAGGTAAGCTCTTGATCTTCTACCTTTTCCATGGTTTATTTTTTGTTTTCATTGGCAATTTTCAAGGTTTTGGGTTCGTTTTAGAGCCAAAACTTGCGCCCGAGCATTCTCGCAGGCTAGCCATATGGGACCTGTGAGAATTTAGGATTATCACAGGCGGCCTTAAAAGAACCTACGAGAATCTTACACTGTGCTAAAAGGGCACCTGCAAGGGCCGAAAAATGAAAATTGAATTTGATTTTTGCTCAATAAAAATTATGCCAAGGTTTGAAACAAGTTGCTGACCCTTCTTTTATGGTTCTTGTGCAGGCATTTGACCATCACGATGCTGGAGTCGTGAGAAAGAGAACATGAGGAGGATTCCATTACCGAGAATGACCCGAGTACCGTTGCTGCCCTCCAAGACTATGGGCTCTTGAAATTATTTCGGATTCTGGGCATGCGGGCCCAAATCACGTTGTTGGAGTACCTGTTTCATATGTGGGACATGGACCAACAATTTTTTCACGTGGGAGTCCACACATTGACCCTAGATATCAAGGATATCTACTTTCTAACAGGGTTATCACAGCGTGGGTACCACACTAGCTTGACCGGTAGCTGAGGTGGCGGACTCCCTATGAGTGAGTTTTGTCGCCAATACTACATTCCAGAGGCAGAAAGAAGCAAGGGAAAGGTTGCTATTTGGGGGGTCCAAGATTTGACCCTGCGAACCATGTTGTTCACTATAGCACACATGGCCGGGAGCGCAACTCCACACATGGCTCTCCTGAGCTACTTCCAATACGCCATAGAGTGCATGGAGCCACGAGTCTTCAACTGGTCATATGCAATTCTGCACAGTATGAAGAGGCAATTGACGAAATGCAGGAAGGATGACTTGAAGCAGTTTGGGTACGAATCACTTTTGGTGTCCTTCTTTCTCGAGAGAGTCCCATTGCTAAGATTATAGTTTGAGTGGGGTTTATCGGCCCCATAGGATCTGAGGATGCCGAGGTGGTGCAACCTCATGGCCCGACACGTAGCTGGGCCTATCATCAAATACAATGACTCATTCTTTGACTGGTTGCGGCCACAGATGCTGATGGTTGATGACTACGCATACACCGGTTTGGAATTCTGAGGGGATCAGGATTTAGCCCTACCTGAGGATGCTCAGTGGGGTGACCTAGGTAAGAAGTACACATTTTGTTCTTTTAAATGTTTTTGTAATTTTTATCATATAAAATTCTTTTATGTTTATCCAAGAAATGATCAAAAATCTCTTTTTGATGACACAGATGTGGGGCCATATCGACCTCCAGGAATGTCTCATATTCAACGACGAGGAGAGGCGGCTCTAGTGGCGTGATGGGATGCCGAAGACTATGAGGCAGTGGAGAAAAACTGGGAGGGGTTGACTGCTGACATTCCAGACATGGCTATCGGGGAGATCCCTCGGTGTTATCAGTGCCACACTATGGGGGTGTTAGAGTCTATTAGCCGACTGCTTCGTAGGGTGGCCTGAGAAGTTGTGTGTTATCATGAGCATCACCCATGATGCTATTTTCTAGAAGCTATGAGCTTCACATTTTGAGATTTTGGTCCTTGGATAAGAACTTTTTGTAAAATTTTTTGATCGTTATATACATATATATGGCTTCTATTGACTTATCTTGTGTTGTGTGATACATGTGATGTGATTGGTTTATAAATGGCCCAAATGTCTATCTAATACATAGTTAGATAATGCATCAGTCAATGTGTTTATACATCTAGGAATGTGTTGATATTCAATATAATCAAAATAATGTTCCAAGAGGCGAATTTGTAAATATACCCATAATAAAGTAGGACTTCGAATATCATAGACATTACTTAGTTGTAGTACTACTAGATGCGAATCGATTTGTACAACCAAGTGGTGGATACCGAGTGAAATAGCATCAATCAACAATTCGATAACAACACTATACTCTGCAATATTGTTGGTCGCACGACCGAGGAACACACCTCGTAGAGTAATACGTTAATTTGTAGGGGCGTAAATTGCCCAAGCAGCAGAAGCAAGGTTCTGAGTACTACGGCTAGCGCCATCAGCGAAGCCAATGTGGGGTAGCGAAGACTCTGACATCTGGAAACCAAACACAACGTAACATAAGCAGTCGAGGGTAGAGACCAGATAATGAAAAAGCATACTACAGTAACACACAAGAAGTATGATACAATAAAATACAAGTACTCATGCACAGGTGATATTAGGCATAGTACTTCTTTAAGTACAACCCATTTCTGGGTTCACTCAAAGGGATACCATTGTAGTCTACTAACTCGAAAGCTCATTTCTCCAAAACTCGTTTAATGATATAAGGACCTCGTCACATGGCTTCAAATTTTCTGGCTCCTAGCATATCCCGATCTTGTTCATAAAGGAGAACCAAATCACCTTCGGAGAAAATGCGAGGCTTGACATGTTTGTCGTATTGGGCCTTGACACGTTTCTTCTGGGCTTCTATGACTAGGGTAGCATCGCGACGAGTCTCGTCTAATCGCATGAGGTACAACAGACGTTCTTCTTCGGCAGAAGCGTTTGGGAGAAGTTTCAACGGCTAGTTTTAAGGAGGGTATTTCACATTCAATCGGTAGGATGGCTTCTAGGCCATAGACTAAATGGAATGGTGTAAATCCGGTAGCAGACTTAATAGATGTCCGATAAACCCACAATGCTGAAAACAACATTGTGTGCCAACTCGTCTTGTGAATCCCTATCATTCGTCGAAGCATGGTAATGAGGACCTTGTTTATTGCTTCAACTTGGCCATTGGCTTGTGGGTAATAGGGTGTCAAGTTTTCATGGTGAAGGCCCAACTTTTCAGTGAGTTCAGACATCATGAAGTTTCTAAAGTGGCTACCATGATCAGTAACGATAGCCTGAGGAACACCAAAACGAGCAATGATGTGATTGAATATGAATAATGTGGCCGTCCTTCCGGTATTGTCAAATGTCGGCATCGCCTCAACCCATTTCGTAAAGTAATCTACGACTACAATAATGTAACCATGCCCCCCGGCCAAGTGAGGGTGACATGTCATGAAATCGATACCCCATTTCGCAAAAGGACCAACGAAGACCACAGGGTGAAGCGGAGCAGGATGTGACCATATTTTATGGTTGTAGGTCTGACAAGTGTGGATTTTTTGGACGACAGTTATACAATCGTTAAATAAAGAAGGCCAAAAATTCCCTGTTCACAAGATTTTCTGGGCAGTAGCATACCCAAACATATGACCACCACAGGCTCCAGAATAGCAGTCATTGAGGGCTTTCTCAGCTTCATCAAATCTGAGGCAGCGTTGAAAAATGAAGTCAATCCCATGACGATAAAGAGTATCACCGAGGATAATATACTAATGGGCTTAGTAGAGTATTTGACGACGGTCAACACTAGACCAATTGGGTCGAAAATTCTAGGTTTGGAGATATATGATGAAATTGCCGTACCAAAGATCATCAGAACTGATTAGGAAAAGGGATTCATTAGGTAATGAATCAACTACTACATTTTCCACTCAAAGTAAGGAAAGTTCCATATCAAATCGACAAACACTAAGGATTTCTTGGACTTAGCGCGTTTGAATTCTAAGTCAAACTCCTGGAGTATCACAATCTATTTGGAGTATTTTCCCCCTAGCAGTTGACGTGTGAGAATGTGCTGCATAGGGCTGCAGTTAGAAATTACAGTAGTGTTGAGTGTCGGGTTGAGCAACATCAGGGTAGGTTGAGGGTTCCAAATTAGAGACAGGATCACATGGCAGGAGCGGTGGTAGGTTTCACAAGGGTTTATGTGATAACGGGCTTGTCAACCTGTCCCAACTCGCTATTACCAAAGCCATTTCGTAACACAAAATCATCCCAACAATTGTTGTTTAATTTCAACTGATGCATAATGATAATCTTAATTAAACCATGATGGAACAAACTAGAATCAGACTTCTGCCTTTTAAACCGCTTTCCCATCTTGTACAAACTTCTAAGCAAAAAGTAGGGCATGTTCAACGGGAAGTCGATGAAACTCATAAGCAATCGCAGGTGGTACAAGAAAACCAACCCAAATATTCCTTCACACGTAATGAACCATTTCACAATAGCTAACAGATCATGCCATCTATATTTTAAAGATGAGACAGGCATACCTCGGCCGCAACTGGTAATTTTCCTTGAGGTGAACAACAATGACCAGGGGACCTCTTCAACTTTTGCGTTCTTGAACCACTTTTGGCCAACAACTGGTAAACTCGTAGATTGGCTTATAAAATATTCATTTACCTCAAGCTGCATGTCTCCTATCTTTTCTCTGCAACCGTCGAAAGTTAATGCGAACTCTTGGGCAAATCTCAGATTGAAACCTTCAAACTTTTCAATAAACAAACGCCAACCGTTCCTTTCTAAGTCGTCTCTGGCATTGTCAAATGATAACAAGGTTTGGATTCCATTGGGATCAATCCTCACCACAGGAGCCATGGCTAACAGAAGGGAATCAACACGGAAATCAGAGGTAGGGTTTGATAGAGAAACACAGAGCCATAGTCCCGAGTTTCCTCAATGAAACGCAAAGACAGTTCGAAATGGTAGGCAGAAGCGTTAATCACCATGCGTGGGAATGAGATCGTGAAGCCCGAGGCCATACAGAGCAATAATATCACGCTGTACTTAAAATGACACTTTGGCATATTGGTACGCATAAGGATCAGAACAGTTGAAGACCATAGTACGCACATCCATGACTTGATTACAAAGATAAATGTATCAAATAAACATTGAACCATTAAAAGTTTTATGAATCAAAACCCCATTGATATTAATCGAATACTAAATGAATGGAGGTTTTATACTTATGTAACCAAGGCACATTTAAGACCAAGGGGTTATAAACAAGGAAAACAATCATGTTCATAGCAAAATATGACAATTCGATAATAGACCATATGAACAATTTTCCTAATAAAAAATTGAAACATAGTGTCAATTCCAGCTGTGAGTTTTCCTCGGTCGCAACTGGGGTTGGTTTTGATAGAGAAAGATTGAGGATCACCTTGAACTTCAAAGGATCTACCCTGATTCCTTGACATGAAACAATAAATCCTAGAAGTCGGCCGAATTCGACACAGAAAATGCATTTGTGAGGATTCAAGCATATATGGTAAAACCGACATCGAAGGAAAATGGCTCGGAGGTCTATTGGGTGATCTACATGGAGCATGGAATGAGTGGGTAAGTCATATAGATATGTCTGCACGATGTGCTTGATATCATGGAAGGCGTAAGACATAGCGCGCTGAAAAGTTGCGCCAGCATGTTTTAGACCGAAAGGAAGTTTTCGATAGGCAAAAGTTCCCCAAGGACAAATAAAAGCGGTTTTGTGTTGTTCCACGGGAATGATATTGATTTGATTATATCTGGAGAAACCATCCATCAGAGAGAAGATTTCACTTCCGGCACAATCGTTGACGATCTGGTCGAGGAAGGGGGTAGGAAAGTTGTCTTTAGGACATGCTTTGTTAATATCCCTATAATCAACGCACACACAGATTGTGCCTTGTTTCTTGTCGATCAGGACACGATTGGAAACCCAGTCAGTGAGAGCCACTGGGTAAATAAAGTCGGCTTTGAGAAGTTTCTCGAATTCAAGTTTGATAGTGGCCACTTTACGTGGGTGGATCGGATGAAGGCGTTGCCGGACGGGTTTAGCATCTGGGTATGTCTTAATCTCATGTATCACAATGTCGGGGTCAATACCTGACATTTATTCATAGCTCCAGGCGAAGACATCATGAAATTCTTTGAAAAGTGACTTGTAGGTGACAATTTCGTCAGGGGAACACGAAGCTCCGATATGCACATTTTCGACAATTCCAGGTTTTATGGATATGTCGAGGGGGATGGTGGGTGAGATATTACTTAATTTCCCTTCGGAAAATACATCGTGTGTAGGCTCGGGAACTGTATAAATGATGACAACGATCGATGGTGTCGAGATCCGTTGGTATCTCTCAATGGTGTGTTGTTCCAGGAAGAGGATGGAATGATGATGGCCATCGTCCCAGGGGGTGTCTTCCATAACAGACATAATCATCTCATCCACAGGAAAAATGACGCGGAAAGGGTCTGGAGATAAATCACCAAGAGAGGGGGTAGAAGGGGTTGTCGATTGAATGGCCTGATAGGTAGATTCAACCGGACTCAAAGACATTTTGTTGCCATAACGAAGATGATCGTCGGGGTTGGGTACCATCCAGGGGTCGTGAGATGCACGAGTTCTATAAATAGAGGTGGAGATCATGTTGATCGAGGCGACAGACGGATGTGGAACATAGGTTGGTGGGATGGGGAAGGTACCCATTAACGAGGAGTCTTTAAGAAGACCCACATCGACGTTCTCGTATCTAGGGGGGGGGGTTGGCAATGAATGGTATGTTTCCGGTACGTCAATCCGAGTTAAAGAAGGCTAATTGGTCGATGGTAATTACCTTTCCTTGATGTGGGAAATGTATGAAACGTAAAAGAGTCGACACAACTGCGCACATGGAATCAATCCAGCTACGACCAAGTAGAAGGTTGTAATCGAGAGGGGCGTCAAAGACTTCCACTTCAACTTGGACCATTTTTCCTTCTAACGTAATAGACAATGAAGGGAGGACACCGTAAGGCTTAAAACTGGAGCCATTAAAGGCTTTGAGTGTGTTGTGAGATTCAATCAAAGGAGGAGAGCCAATGGCTTTCCAACAGATAATAGACATGACACACGTCGAGGCCCCCTCATCGATAATTGTTCTACAATTTTTTTTGTCGGAGACAATAATTGTATTTGGAATGCAAGTTGAGGGGGTAACCTTGGAATGTGATCTTCCAAGTTAAAAATTATTAAATTCGTATCCGTAGGGTCAATCCCACCGATATCTTTCAACAATGCCTTCCGTTGTATAGGAAAAATTTGAAGGACTTCGAGGGCTGACATCGCAGATGGTGCTTGGGCCAGATATTCAACAATACTGTAGTTCTGGGCAGCACGAGCATGAGTATTGAAAGCCGATTTCTGAACGACGCCCTTTGGAGGAGGGAAAAGAACTGTGTCGAGGCTCGGTTGTTCGAGATGAAGAGGACCGTTGGTAGGTGGAGTCGTGGGAGATGGTTGGACCAACAAAGGAGGTATCACATAAACTGTCTCTTTGGAGGAAGGATAATCTTTGGCTCGAGTGGCAAGTGTGATGTATTTTTGCTTTGAATCTCCTGTACACATTAAGACATAGGATGTATTGGAGGGGGAAGGTTGGTCATGAATGACCAATTGGGCCTATTGTTGAGAGGGGAAGGGTTGTGACAATACAACCAGAGTGGGTGGTTTTGTGGTTCCTTGAAGGAACTTAGTAACCTCGAATCGTCGTGGAAAATCCTTAGTGTAGTGATCATCACCACAGATAAGACAAGGGTATCGGGGTTTGCGCTTATCCCTATCGTCAACAGGTGGTGTTTTGGTTCTTTCTACTTGTGAATTATTTTGTCCTCCTTATTCTTACCCTTTCCATTTTTGGATTTGTTTTTACTGGCGGGGGTAGATTGAATAACATTTACCTCAGAAGTTTTGCCGATGGGAGGGGTAGGAGACGAAGTGTTTTGAACATGAGAAGAAATGAGTTTAGGGTTGTTGCTAGAGGTTTGGATGGAATGCAGTTGGGCCTGAGTAGTGCCAATCACACCATCAGCTGAATGAGAAGAAGTAGGGGTATTCGAAGTTACGTAAGTAGAAGGGTGAGGCGCATCAGGGATTAAGTCATAAAGAGTACCTGTTTGCGAGTAAACGAGGTCAAGGTATTGTTGACGGGCAAAATTGACCGCTCGTCAACTGGAGGAGTGAATCCAGTCTAGGGTTGTCTAATTAACCCAAGCCGTTTGGATTAATCCACTCCGACGAGTTTAGCAGCTCTGTTGGCCGATCTAAGTCCTATAGAAAGCGAAAAACAAAACTAGAGATAGTGTAATAACTAGATGAATAACAATCGTTGAAAACTATGTCTGGATCTGATATGTATTTACAGTTTAACTAACTAATATTTATAAAATAACTCTAGTTATTACATATACAATATATATACAAATACTTCTAATTCTAAGATATAGATAATATATACAAAATACGAATTTTAATCTAAATACTTGAAAATCAAACGTAAATTGATCTTTCAAACAATAATAAAACTATTATCTAATTTTTATGATTTGTTTTCTTATAAAGGAAATCAAATATCAAACTGTCTAATTGAAAAACAGAAATCACAGATAATAGAAAATGTTTTAGCTACATGAAGTTTCTGTATTCATTAAACTAATGAAATTAAACTAGCAAACTGACCTGTTATCGCATCCCATATTTGTTCAGCGTATAGCATCCAATCTCCCTGTCTGATGAGGTAAACCCGTAACAGATCCTGCAATTGCTTCTCATAAACGTGAAGCAATAATGATTGAATTCAAATGATAGAACATATAAGAGATATAATCACAACAATCGTGTCATTTCACAAGCAACCACATTAAGATAAATCCTGCTGTGAAAACTTGTGCATGATTGTTCAACAAATGATGAAGATAAATCTCTTAATCCCAGGTTTAAACAAAATGATTACTGTGTGTTAAATCTAAAACATAAAATATGGATAACATATAATTTTTTATCATATCAATCTGTATAAACCACGACAGTGAAAGAAATCACCATCTAACTGCAAATTGAAACAATCATAACTTGAATAAAACCACAATATGGAAAAGCTAAAGCTATAACCAATATTATATTTCATTCAAGTCTGTAAATGAAAAACCCATTGTCTTGCACTAGGCAGAGATGGTTTGAAGTTTACAAAATAACATGCTTATATAGGTTCCAGGAACAAAATGTTTCCTGTTGATAACATCAAATCTGCTAAAAAATGTGGGGGATGCAACCTCCCAGATTTTACTTGATATAAAAAAACTAAAAGCCTAATCTATTTACTAAAAACATAAAGATGGTATGGTTGGGAGATCCCAACAGTGCTTCATATCTCTTTGAAAATCATGAGTTCCTGAAAACAAATAAAAATAAGAAGATTTTAGATGTATTTTCAATTATCAAAACAAGCAATTCGAAATTTTCTAACTAGATACAAAATCTCACAATTTTGTAGCTAGTTATGATTATAACTAGAATCATATTTTATTCAATCAAACAAAACAAACTGAAAAGAAATCTATTCAAGCAAATTGAGTATGCTAAATTGAGAGTGAGAAAATCATGCTAAACTTTAAAAAAGATTATACCTCAAATCATGGGATTCAAACAAATCAAGAAATCTTCGAATTTACTATTGTTGTCGCTGCTTCCACATTCTTAAAAATGACAGACCCTATGATTTTTAGGCATTTGTCCTTTTCTTGAGCTATGGATTGGAGCCTGCTGTTCTCGTTTGTTAACGAATCCACCTGGTCTTCCAAATATTTAAGTCGGGACTGTAGTAAAGGCACATCCGTATAATACCGGTCGATCTAGGATCGACACTCATTACAGTGTGGCTCTAGGGAATGTGCATTGGCACTGATAGCATTAACAATTGGAGAATTGTCCATTTGAAAGGTAGGTTTGTCACAGAGCTTGATACCAGGAAAATCACGGTCGTCCTTTAGACACGGTGGCAGGTTGGTAACATAATCGTAGGGTCTGTCAGGGCAAAGTCCATATGAAAATGGATATTCTTCGGCCAAGAACCTTTCAATTTCTGAATCCGAATCCTCACTTACCTCAATTGTATTTTTTGTGTCTGCACAGGGCTTGGGCTTGTTTCGAGCACATCGTGAAATCCAACGAGCCGCCCTTTTATTCTTATAATTAACATCGACACTACCCTTAAGATTTTTCCCTGTGGGTTTTTTAACAGTCTTGGTACAACTCTTAGGATATGAATCCGGTTGAGTGTCGGGTTGAGAAGCATCAGGGTAGGTCGAGGGTTCCAAATTAGAGACAGGATCACATGGCAGGAGCGGTGGTAGGTTTCACAAGGGTTTCTGTGATAACAGGCTTGTCAACCTGTCCCAACTCGCTATTACCAAAGCCATTTCATAACACAAAAGCATCCCAACAATCGTTGTTTAATTTCAACTAATGCATAATGATAATCTTAATTAAACCATTATGGAACAAACTAGAATCAGACTTCTGCCTCCTAAACCGCTTTCCCATCTTGTACAGACTTCTAAGCAAAAAGTAGGGCATGTTCAACGGGAAGTCGATGAAACTCATAAGCAATCGCAGGTAGTACAAGAAAACCAACCCAAATCTTCCTTCACACGCAATGAACTATTTCACAATAGCTAACAGATCATGCCATCTGGATTTTAAAGATGAGACAGGCATACCTCGATCGCAACTGGTAATTTTCCTTCAGGTGAACAACAATGACCAGGGGACCTCTTCAACTTTTGTGTTCTTGAACCACTTTTGGCCGACAGATGGTAAACCCGTAGATTGGCTTATAAAATATTCATTTACCTCAAGCTGCACATCTCTTATCTTTTCTCTGCAACCGTCGAAAGTCAATGCGAACTCTCGGGCAACTCTCAGATTGAAACCTTCAAACTTTTCAATAAAAAAACACCATCCGTTCCTTTCTAAGTCGTCTCTGGCGTTGTCAAACGATAACAAGGTTTGGATTCCATTGGGATCAATCCTCACCACAGAAGCCATGGCTAACAGAAGGGAATCAACACGGAAATCAGAGGTAGGTTTTGATAGAGAAACACAGATCCATATTCCCGAGTTTCCTCAATGCAATGCAAAGACAGTTCGAAATGGTAGGCAGAAGCGTTAATCACCATGCGTGGGACTGAGATCATGAAGCCCGAGGCCATACAGAGCAATAATATCACGATGTACTTAAAATGACACCTTGGCATATTGGTACGCATAAGGATCAGAACAGTTGAAAACCATAGTATGCACATCCATGACTTGATTACAAAGATAAATGTATCAAATAAACATTGAACCATTAAAAGTTTTATGAATCAAAACCCCATTAATATTAATCGAATACTAAATGAGTGGAGGTTTTATACTTATGTAACCAAGGCATGTTTAAGACCAAGGGGTTATAAACAAGGAAAACAATCATCTTCATAGCAAAAGATGACAATTCGATAATAGAGCATATGAACAGTTTTCCTTAATCAAAAATTGAAAAATAGTGTCAATTCCAGCTATGAATTTTCATGCTTACAGTCATGAAAACAAAATTGAAAGGAAAATGTGTAAGAAGTGACAAGTGACAAGTGTCGTTTAGTGAGAATGGTCATGACGAGTAACGAGAATTTAAAGGCCCTGTGTAGGCAGCTTGTAAAAATAGAAATTATATTATTGCTGCCAACAATGGCGACACGCTGGGAGAAGCAGTTATCTCTGCCAAATGAATGAGTTCAGATTAGGATAATCAGAAAAAACTTCGAATCGAAAACAACCAAAAATATTTATAAACATTGTAAACAATTTAAAATGCATTCCAGTTTCAGATTACTGTTATTTTAAAAGACAAAAATTGATGACAATCCTAACAAAAGAGAGTCACGATATTAGAGTTAAAATATTCAATACTGTTGATAGGGCCGCTACTGCCAGCAGGCGTCCATGGCCTCGACAGGGATGTCATTTAACCCACTCTAATATCTGTATCCTGCCAAGAAGTTTGAGATCAGATTGAAGGACATTTAAGGTCAAAACAAGATCCATATCTGAGAATTTTCATATACCTGACATTGCTTCGCTTCCAGCTGGCCTATTCAATACCTCGACAAAGTTATCTTGGCATCATGCATGCATTTACCCTTTGCCAGCAGACCTGTTCAGTATCCCGATGGGTTTACAAGCACTTCCCACAACTCTCTGAAGGTTTATTTAGCTTTAAAGATATTTAATAGAGCGGGGTGACGCTGAAAATCCTGATTTTGGACACATCTTAGTAAATTACAGACCTTGAAGAAATTTCTTAGCTGTCCTTCATTAAGATCTAGAAATAGTTTTTTAATAAAACCGAATTTCAAGAGCAGAGAGACATCTCTGAGTTGTTATCTTAAGGAACAGGGACATCGTAAGAAGAATTTTTATGGATGAGCGTGAGTAACTTCAGTTACAGATTGAAAACAAGAAACGCTTTTCAAACAACAAGTTATCTTTAACATGGCTGCAAACTCAGAAAAATATCACAATTGATGTTTAAACAACCTTCAACAGTCATTCTAGAGGGGGAATTTTTCTGTTTTCTTTGTTTGAACTAGCCCATGATGTAGGCATGTGTGTTTCAAAAAGAAAGACTGATAAGCATAAAGGAAAAATCAAAACGACCAGCAAATAAAAACCAATAGTAAACAAAAAAACAAATATTTACACAGTGTACATGGGAGTGTCATCAGGCGAAGTACCTTTTCAGAGCTTGGCCATTCATCAAAAAGGTGTCTGGCTGCCCCTCTAAATTCTGTAATCAGAAGGAACTAGGACCCAACTTCTCAGCAATTAAAAATGGTCCTAGCCACAAGTTCTGAAACTTCGTATGCTCTCCTTTTCCCTCATGAGGTTTGTCCCATTTTAGGACAAGGTCACCTACCTCAAAATTTCTGTCAGAGGCAGAATTCGAATCAAACCAGTTTTTAACAATGAGTTGATGTTGATCCAATTTCCGTTTTGCTTGAGCCCTCACTTCTTCTAATTTTAACAAAGCGTTAATTCGACTCTCCAAAGGGGGACAATCGTCTTCCTGTACTTTCTGTGATAATTGCAGAGATGGAAGGAGGACATGTGGTGGAAGAATCGCCTCTCTTCCGTAAACAAGAAAGAAAGGTGAATTACCTACAACAGTTTTAGGAGTTACTCTATCATCCCAGATTGCGTTTAACAGTGCGTTATGCCAATTCTTATGGTTCTGAGAGACTGTTCTCTTGATAATTTTGATCAGATTTTTATTAGTCGATTCTGCCAAACTGTTGCCTTGGGGGTAATAGCTGGTAGAATACTTTAATTTAATTCCTTTTTCTAGAGTGAAATCACTCATCTCAAGAGATGAAAAATAAGAGGCATTGTCAAATACTAGGCATTCAGGAATACCGAAGTGGGTAATAATATTTGAATTCAGGAAGGATATTACCTGACTGGTATTTACAGCTTTTAATGGGGCAGCCTCAGACCACCTGGTGAAGTAATATGTGGTTGTTATGATATACTTATGCTGCTGCGAGGATGGCAGATTGATTGGGCCTATAATATCTAGACCCCACTGCTGAAAAGGGGAATCTACCGAAACTGGTTGCAAAGGGAAAGCTGGTTTCTGTATTCGTCCGGATGTTTTTTGACAAATTACACACTTGCGACACAAAGCATGAGCGTCTTTAAAAAGGGTAGGCTAGTAATAACCTACTCTTAATAATTTATGGGCAATGGTATCGCCACCAAAATGCCCACCAGCTTCTCCTGCATGCAATTCCAATAAGAATTTTTCTGCTTCATTTTTCTCGAGACAACGCATTAGTACTCCATCAAAATTTTGACGAAACATAATACCATTAATCAACTGAAAAGAAGTAGATTTTAATCTTAGTTCTCTCCTTTTTGTGGGATCAAGGTGACGGGGAGCTGATCTGTGTATAAGACAAAATTTTATATCATCATACCAGGGACTAACAGGGTTTTGTGCACAACAGATTTGATTTTGATAGTGCTGTCCCTGACTTAACATATCATTTTCCTCTTGCTGTCCTGCAGCCGAATCAATGACCAATTTTCATAACCCTTGGCCTCTTACAATTTGTGCTGGGGTGATTTCTATGTCATACTCTTGCAAGGATGTGACCCAGTTTGCCCTTTTTTCGCCTAGTTCTTTCTGTACTAACAAATTTCTGACAGCCGGGTAAGGGACAATGATTTTCGTCCTTGATTTAAACAGATAAGATCAGAAGTGCTTTACTACTTTGAAAACAACATAGGCTTGCTGATATACTGCTGGGTAATTAAGTTTCGCCCCTTTGAAGGTTGAGCTCATACAGGCAATTGGGACTTCATTGTTTTCAACGTTCTTTTGAGTTAGGACGACAATGTATGAGCAGTCAGAGGCAAACGTGTAGAGGGTGAAGTCTTGCGAAAAGTCGAGGCTCATTAGAGAAGGAGCGTCTATTATGGCCTTTTTTATTGAATTGAAAGCTTGGCTTTCTAAAGGTCCCCAATGGTACTGCACATCTTTTTTTATTAGGTTTTGTAATGGTCTCACCATTTCTGAAAAGCTGGGAACGAATCTCCTGACAAAGTTTATCTGACCTAAGAAATATTGCATGGAATTTTTTGACGAGGGAGGGGACAGTTTCGAAATGACTTGAGTTCTTTCAGGATCGATAATCATCCCTTCACTCGATACAATAAATCCAAGGAGTTTACCTTGTTCTACTTTGAAGATATATTTTTTAGGATTCAAAGAAATGCCATACTTACGACATCGATGTAGAATGGATCTTAAATAAGCTAGATGATCTTCTTTATTTTTCGAGAAGACAGTGACGTCATCTAGGTAAACTATGACAAATTGATTGATTAAGCCTCAGAAAGAAATGTCCATTTCTCTCTGGAAAGTGGCACCGGCGTTTATGAGTCCAAAGGGAATCTTTCTTTAAGCGTAGGTGCCCCATGGAGTGTGGAAGGTGGTTTTGAGTTGGTCTGGAGGGGACATTAGGACTTGATTATACCCTGAAAAACCATCCAACAAGGATAATATTTCAGAACCAGATACCTGTTGAAGGATTTGTTCCATAGGAAGGACAGGGTAGTTGTCTTTATCAGACGCTCTATTAAGATTTCTTAAATCGACACATAGGCGGATTTCACCACTCTTCTTTAGGACAGGGACAAGATTAGAGACCCATTGTGTGTGCCTAACTGGGAAAATTATCTTAGCGTTCAGGAGTTTATTTAATTCCTTCTTGACTGTTGGTTCCAGTTTTGGGTGCATTTTTATTAACTTTTGTTGAAAAGGTTGGGTTTGGGGTTTCATGGGGATAACGTGTTGTATGATGTTAGGATCAAAGGTTTTCAGGTCGTCGTATGTCCAGGCAAAAACATCTTTGAATTCCTTAAACAACTTAATAAACGCTACTTTTTCTTGCTCAGAACACCCCACCCTTAAATTAATGCACTGTGGGTTGTCTTTAGTTCCCAAATTTTCCTTTTCATGCGTCAAAGAGGAACTATTCGTTTTACAGTTCACTGCTTTTCTGAACTTGTCGTGAAGATCATAGAATTTTTCTAATCTAACTATAGATTTCGGGATAGAATTTACCATGTCTGATGAAGATTCTGGAGATCTTGGATCTGGTATTACCATAAAGTCACGAAGATTTTTGTCATGAGTACCTTCGTCGATCACTGCGCCCTAGAAAGTTTCTTCCATATGAAAAAAAAATATAATCTGTTGATCGTCATCGAAGACTCTCCAATTCGTGAAGTTGTCTGGGACGGACGGTCTAAACAACAATTCGATGAAGAATGCATTCGGAGACAAGCCTTCTGCAAGAAAAAGTTTTGAAGCTACGTTAGCTAACAAATCAGCTTCCGAATTATTCAATCTAGGAATAAAATTTATGTTAAATGCATAGTACTGGTTCATTAAATTCCATACCTCAGTTTGATAGCTTTTAAGGTGCGGAGATAAACAGTGGATAGAATTTTTTACTTGTCTAACCACGATTTCCGAATCACCAAAGACAATCAAATTTTGAACATTCATATCTAATGCTTTTCTGAGGCCTTGCAAGAGTGCCTCATATTCTGCTGTGTTGTTTGTACATTCGAATTCTAACCTGCAAGAAATCAGAGTCTTTTTACCTGCTGGATCGATGAGCATGCAACCCGCACCAACTCCTTCCTTGGATTTTGACCCATCAAAGTAAAGAGACCATATTTGATTTTCGTCGGTTGCATGTGTCCACTGAGAAGAAGCTGTTGTCTACGTATATGTCAAAATTTTAGACTGCTGTTCCAGATTAGTGATAGTGGAAGTTTCGACCATGAAATTACTAAAAAAAGTATCCATCTCCTGTATTTTGGGCGAATTGGAAAAAGGAGTGAATGGTTCATTGGGATCATTTAAATCAGTCACCGTGAACTTCAAATAACGTTCACGATTTACCTTGATTTTGTTGGGCTTTCCATTCTCGGGCAGCCACAAGTGAAACCAGTCCGTTGCAAAATAGCCGTGTAGTTTTTCTGACCAGTCTCTACTTAAAAACAAACCATAAAATTCTGGGATATCTACAACAATAATATCAATCACTTGATGAACTTTAGGGTTAGACGAAAATCTTATAAGCACATTTCTTAATTCACCTATCACTTTAACACTAGTTCGATCAAGCTGGATAATTTTCAAGCTATATGGTTGAACTTCAGCATTAATCTTTTGATAAACATACCAAGGAATTACGTTAGATGACGCACCTGAATCTACCATGCAGTTGTGTATGTTCCTATTGAAAATTTCAAAAGTTAACAAAAATGGAGGGACATTTCTGCGAGTATTAATAGTGGAAGATTGTTGCTTTTTACTCGCAGCCTCTGAAACTGGTTTATCTACATTTGTTACATTATTTACAGGAAGGTCTCTTTTATCATGAGGCTCGGATGTGGTTTTGGCGGAGGCCTTCTGAGGAACTTTGGAGTTGTTTTGAACACCTTTGTTACTGCTCAGATTGCCATTTTTGCTGTTCTCTGCAATATTTTGTAGCATTTTTTGCAGAAGAAAAGGGAATTTTAATAATTCATAAACAAAAATGTTAGCCCTAAGATTCTTTAGATCTTCAACTAAATCATAATCTAAGCTCGGGTTTACTGAATTCTGTTTAGTCTCAGTTGATTTGGACTATTTTGGAGGCAAAGTCGTAGTGATTTCAGAAGGCTTATTTGTTGTCTTGCTCCTAGTATTGTAAGGATGCACTGTTTCAAAATTAGCTTGAAAAATGCTATCCGAAAAATGTCCAAAAATGTTCGGAGAGGATTCATCTTCTTCTACTGTCTCTTGTTCAGCTACTTCTTCAGGGATCTCAGGAGGCACCAAGTTATCGTGTGATTCTAGAATCGTTTGAATAGCAAATTGTAGGCTTTCTAGATTTAGGCCTTCAGTATTTGAATTAGGTCGGTTGGTAGGAAAAGGCTTCCTAAAAGGGGGTGTTAGCGATATTTCTTGTAAGGGGGTTAGAATGCAAAGGAATGGGTTAAAAACCCACTTGTCCTAATTTTGGAATGCTAATGTGCCTGTGGTAAGCGACAAGCAATTCTGGGCGGCAGAGATTCGCGCGCCCGGATCAACGGTGCATATAGGATTCCGGCCTCCCCCTGCCTTTCTACCTTTAAGCGGAGGGGGGGGGGTCCGGAATCGGGGGTGCATCTCTTCAATGGTCCTGATCGGAGCGCCCGGATCAACGACGATCAAGGCAATTCCAGACTCCCCC
>ML784821.1:756433-772701 GCA_009831015.1 Picea engelmannii
AGGAGGAGCACCTGCTGACTTGAGCTCGTTAGCATTCTCCTTGAATCCCCTCTTGTTTCCCACCCCACTCCGAGGTTCATTCCCGGTAGCCCCTTCGCGAACTCCTTCTCCTCCGGGTTCTCCTCCACCTAATATTCCTATGGACAGGGAAAATCCCCCTATGACCGAAATAGAGGTCATCATAGCCGCTAGGTACGCTCCTCTTGTATTACCTCAGCCTCTCAATAACCTCCCAGTAGAAGGGTACCTTAAACAGCTGCCCAAGTTTACAGGCGAGGGGGACATAACTGCTGAAGAGCACCTAACAACCTTTTACACTTTCACGGATGATAATGTTATCATGCACACAGACGTATGGATGAGAATTTTTTTCCATAGTCTCCAAGGAGAGGCTAGAAAATGGTTCAGGGCCCTGCCTCCTGGATCTATTGATGGGATCAAAGCTTTAGATAATGCCTTTTTGAGACAGTGGGGAGATAAAAAAGACTTCATGTATTACATGACAGAGTTTGGGTCGTTGAAGAGAAAGGAAGGGGAGTTCATTTCTGACTTCTCCAAGAGGTTTAATAAAATGTACAACAAAATCCCTGCTGAGATAAAACCCTCCGAAGCCTTTGCAAAGATCACTTACTCCAGTGCCTTTGATCCTGATTTCTGCCTACTGCTAAGGGAGAGGAGAGCTGCTACGCTCGCACACATGAAAGACATAGCCGTGGAGGTAGAATCCAACATATTGGCCGTCAACTGACTCAGGAACGCCGGTGATAGAAATACATCAAAGAGAAGGCCTGAATCTCCCTCGTCCAGTTCCTCTCCCCTACACCATCAGAGAGATGAGACAACTAGAACGTTAAAATCGCTTGCTGCCAAGATAGAAAGGTTGGAATTAGAGGGGAAGCCCATGTATAGAAGTCCCCAGAATGATAATAGAGGTTTCAGATGACCTGCTAATAATATGCCTCAGGTTTTCCCGAGGGAACAAAGGGGAAAAGACAAAGAAGATCAAAGGGTTCAAGCCCCCCTCCACAATAACCTAGTTGATCATGAGGAAAGAGAGTAGATAGACGAGTTTGGCCCTGAAATTCACTGTATTGAAGAGACTCCTCCTTTTCCCCACTTGACTCAGTCTACATATGAAAGATCTTTGATGAACATTCAGATCCATGAGTTAGGAAAGGAAGAAAGGGTCGGTCATACCTCTAACAGATACAATCTTAGGTCAAGGAGGAAAGAAGGAGACTTTGACAGCCCAGACCAGCCCCTCATAGCAGATAGGCCTACTAAAACTGCAACAACCACAACTAAAGAAAAGAAGACTGAGAGTGCTTCGCCAACAGCCAAAGAGACTTCCACTGAGGTAAGAGAAGCTCCTAAACCTACCCCCTCCTTCAATTTTGAGCATGAGATTCAGAAAATTAGGATCCTTGTACCTCTCTCTGAGCTAGTTAAAAATGAAGACTTCAAAAGGTCCCTCTCCAAGTCGCTACAATCTGAATCCCCCCATCCTCCCTCTGACTCAATAAACCTTCAAGATGAAAATCCTACAGTCGTCTTAGGGCCCATGGTAGAAGATAGAGATGATTCATCCCCTCCCTTCTACACATCCCTGAATATACATGATAAAGTGCTACATAACTGCCTCATGGACTCAGGGGCTTCCCATAACCTTATGCCCAAAATAGTAATGGAAGAGCTGGGATTAGAAGTGACCAGGGCCTACCATGATTTATACTCTTTTGATTCAAGGAGGGTGCAATGTCTGGGAGTCATCAAGGACCCAGTGGTTTCTTTGTTTCAACTACCCATGAAGAGTGTGGTCATGGACATTGTGGTAGCTGATGTTCCTCCCAAGTTCGGCATGTTGTTGTCAAGGTCTTGGATTAAAAGACTTGGAGGAACATTACAGATGGACCTCACATATGCCACTATTCCGGTCTTTGGAGGAGAGCACAGGAGGTTGTACAGAGAGGCCCAGCTAGCCTATATTTCTAGTGATGAAGAAAACCCCACTAACCACAACATCTTTGCACTTGATACCGACTTAGGGACTAGTTTGTTACAGATGACTGGAAATCCTGAGGTCCCTTTACAGATAAGAAAGCAACCTACTATTGATCAACATATACCTCCTCTAATCACCTCTGTCTGGAAGATGTTCTTCGACGGGGCTTCCTCCAGTATGGGTGCTGGCGCTGGAGTAATTTTCATATCGCCCTACCAAGAGACTATATCCCTGTCATACAAGCTGGAATTTGAAACTACCAACAATGTGGCGGAATACGAAGCTCTTGTTCTGGGTATGAGGGATGCAAAAGAAATGGGAATTGAAGAGGTGTTCGTGTTCGGATATGCAGAATTGATAATCCAACAGGTCAAGGATGTTTATCAGGCTAAACATCCTCGGCTCAGGAGTTATAGGAATGAGGTATGGGACCTGATTGATAATTTCTTCTCAGCTTTCAACATTACTTTTGTCCCAAGGGAAGAAAATGCCTCGACCGACTCCTTAGTGGTCTCAACTAGTCTGTTCAAGGTCCCTCTGCCACCGAAGATCCATGGTGAGGTCGAAATAAGATACAGACCATCCATCCCGGATAATGTAAAGCACTGGGAGGTATTCGAGGACGATCTTGAAATACAAAATTTTCTTCAGACTGTCGATGAGTTTTTGGCACTGCACATTGACCAGGATCCCGACCCAGAGGGTGAAACTCACCCTGAGGTGTTTGCAAACAAAATTGCTAATCACCAGATTATTCCGCTGCCTAGCAATCACATTCCCAGGGGACTAGTCCCTTTAGAAAGGCTGTTTGACAAGAATGACGTGGCAATAAAAGGTGGTGTTTCAAGTAAAGATGATGACATAGCTGAATGCAACATCGACACGCAGGATGAGCCTAGGTTTGTCAAATTATCGAACAGCCTGACCAAGGAGCAAAGGGAGAAATATACTGAGTTATTAAAGGAATTCCCTGATGTGTTTGCATGGGCCTATGAAGACCTCAAGACCTATGACACATCTGTCATTCAACATAAGATCTCACTAAAAGAGGAGGCTAAGCCATTTCGGCAGAAGCTGAGACAGATAAATCCCATGTTGCTACTTGTCATGGAGAGAGAAGTGAAGAAATTTTTGGATGCCCAAATCATTGTTCCCTTGAGGTATTCCGAGTGGATAGCTAATTTGGTTCCAGTAAGGAAGAAAAGTGGGGAAATCAGACTCTGTGTTGATTTCAGGAACCTAAACAGAAGCTCAAGGAAAGACAATTATCCTCTACCAAACATGGAATACATATTGCAGAAGGTAACTGGTGCATCTAGGATATCCATGATTGACGGTTTCTCTGGCTATAATCAAATATCAGTCATACCTGAGGACAGAGAAAAAATGGCCTTCACCACTCCTTGGGGCACATTCATGTATGCCAAAATGCCTTTCGGATTGATGAATGCAGGGGCAACATTTCAGTGAGCCATGGACATAGCCTTTATCGGGGAAAAATATAAGTTTTTGGTAATCTACCTGGATGATATAACGGTTTTCTCCAGATCTGACAGGGAACACTGCAGTCACCTGAGGAAAGTGTTTATGAAATGTCGTAAGTTTGGCCTATCCTTAAATCCCAGAAAATCTTTGTTTGCTATGAAAGAGGGGAAGTTATTGGGACATATAGTATCGACAGAGGGAGTGAGAATTGACCCCAGCAGGGTGGAGGAAATTCAAGCCTTGCCACTGCCTAGGTCTAAAAAAGAGGTTCAGGCCTTTTTGGGGAAGGTTAATTTTCTAAGGAGGGTTGTCTCGAATTTTGCTGAGCTAGTGAAGCGCATCATGGCCATGCTCAGGAAGGGAAACGAAGTGAAATGGACCGATGAGCCCAGGGCCTCTTTTGACCAAATAAAACGGGCATTAACTGAGGCACCTATGCTTATCAGTCCTGACTATTCCAAAGAGTTCCTAATTTTCTCATTTGCTTCTTTTGATACAGTGGCGGCGGTCTTATTGCAGAAAAATGAGGAAGGGCGTGAGAAGCCCATCGCCTTATTCAGTAGGGAGTTAAGAGACGCAGAGAGAAGATATGAAATCATGGAAAAGCAAGCTTATGCCTTAGTAAAGGCCCTCAAAGCTTTCAGGATCTATGTCCTGCACTCAAAGGTGATAGCATACGTTCCTTTAGCTTCGGTGAAGGACATCCTTATACAGCCTGACATGGATGGAAAAAGAGGGAAGTGGATTACTAAGATCCTAGAGTTTGATCTGGAGATTAAGCCCACCAAGTTGATAAAGGGACAGAGTTTAGCCAAGCTGCTGGCGGAATCCAACTGCAAAGCCTTAGGGATTAGTTTCATCAATGAGCAAGCTGAGTCATCCAACATGAATTATCAGGATTCCTTATCACTGACAAAATGTGCCTGGTATCGTGACATTCTGTATTTTCTACAGGAGTTGAAGCCCCCTGATGGAATGGGAAAAAGTAAAGTGAGGGCTCTCAAGCTCAAGGCGATCAGGTATTGCCTCATTGACCAAACCTTGTACTGGAAAGACCCTTTAGGGGTATTTTTGAGATTCTTAGACCCGCAGGAGGCCCAAAAGGTTATGTTTGATTTTCATAGCGGCCTTTGTGGAGGTCATCATTTCTGGAAAACCACACCTCACAAGATACTCCAGGCTGGGTATTACTGGCCCACTTTATTCCACGATGCTTGCAGGGAGATCAGAGCTTGCATCAAATGCCAAAAGTTCTCAGGAAGACAATAACTCAAATCGCTGCCATTAAAACCCATAGTAGCTTCGACACCTTTTCAGCAGTGGGGGTTGGACTTCATCGGAGAAATTCATCCTCCCTCAAGCGGTCATCACAGATGGATCCTAACTACAACATATTATTTCACCAAGTGGATAGAAGCTGTCCCCACCAGGAGCACATCTCACAAAGTAATTATCAGCTTCCTGGAAGACATCTTAGCCAGATTTGGTTGCCCTAGCAGGATTGTCACTGACAATGCCGCCTCTTTTAGGTCTGAGCCCCTGGTCAAGTTCTGTGAACAGTATGGGATTTTACTGATTCACTCTACCCCCTATTATCCTCAAGGGAATGGACTGACAGAGTCTTCAAATAAAATCCTGATCAAGCTCATTAATAAATTACTGGAAGATAATAAATGGGCCTGGGATTCAAAGCTCAAATTTTCTCTATGGGCTGATCGGGTAACGAAAAAGAAGTCCCTTGGCATATCACCCTTCCAGCTTGTTTATGGAACATAGGCCGTTTTCCCTACTCAGCTAGCCTTATCTGTGGTGAAGTTCCTCCATGACCTTGAAGGAGAGCCTAACAATATGGTCAGAAGGATTCATCAGATGGTGGAAGTACAACAGATCAGGGAGCAGGTCATGAACAGGGCCTACGATCATCAACAGAAGATCAAGCAGTCTTTCGACAAGAAGAGAAGAAATAAAGAATTTGAGCAGGGTGATCTGGTGCTCAAATGGGATGCACCCAGGCAGGAAAAAGGCAAGCACAGTAAATTTGATGCCCTCTGGTTCGGGCCTTTCGAGATCCTTGAAGTATTTTCAAACAACACTTACAGGTTGCAGGATCTGGAAGGAAAAGAAGTTTTTAGTGGCCCAGTAAATGGGCATTTCTTAAAAAAATGTTTTCTGTGAGCCGCAGTCGGATCTTTTTGTTTTGTTTTGTAAATATTGTTTTTGTTTTCAGCCTAATAAATGACTCCATAGCCCAACAACAAGGCACTGAATCTGCAAAAGAGTTTTTGGAGCATCACAGGGATGAATGTATCCCCCATGGAGCCAAATGTTAGCGATATTTCTTGTAAGGGGGTTAGAATGCAAAGGAATGGGTTAAAAACCCACTTGTCCTAAGTTTGGAATGCTAATGCGCCCGTGGTAAGAGACAAGCAAGTCTGGGCGACAGAGATTCACGCACCCGGATCAACGGTGCATATAGGATTCCGGCCCCCCCCCTACCTTTCTACCTTTAAGTGGAGGGGGGGGTCTGGAATCGGGGGCACATCTCTTCAACGGTCCTAATCAGAGCGCCCAAATCAACGATGATCAATGAAATTCCGGACCCCCCCTGCCTTTCTACCTTTAAGCAGAGGGGGGGGGGGGTCCGGAATCGAGCGCACAGCTTCCCAACGACCGATATCTAAGCGCCCAGATCAATGGCGCTCACACAAATCCCATCTTTCTCAGCTGCTCTATCTTTAACCAACGTGGGTCCTCCCCCCTGTTATGTCATCCTCCAGAGCTGCCTCTCCCCTGTTGCCATGTGTCATCTGTCCTTTTCCACTCCTTAGTCTAGGTGGTCCCATCCCCATCTCATCATGCACTCATCACCTGCCATGTGTCCCACACCTTTCCACGTCAGCCTCCATCAAAGTGTTCCCCTTATATCTCATCACCTGCCCCCTCCACTTATCGCCTTCCGCCATGTAGCTTCCCCTGTCACCTCCTCACAGCTCATCACTCCTGATTTCACTCTCATGACTTGGATGCCCCCCCCCCATTATGCGTTGTTCCTTCACACCTGCCTCCACGCAAATTCATCAGGCCAATCAGTTAATCCAGGTGTCAGCGCAAGGGGCCTCCCACGTCACTAAAAGTGCCGAGTTGGTTGGGCCGTTTTCAATCCCCATGAAGCAGTTATTGAGGTAGTTGGTGGTGGTTAGACATCGCCTCCGCCATAATGGGAAAGTCTGACGACGAGTTAAGAGCACATCGATTCGCCTACGGAGCTGTCAGGAGTCCGATTTCATCCACCATAGGTGCACGATCATTCAGAAACCGCAGGTGAAGATTGTTAGAGGCCATGCAGACGCAATGAGTTTAATGCATCGTCTCGGTTTTGTTGTTGTTGCTGTTTTGAGTATATGTAGGCGTTTCCGCCATTTTTGTAAGCATCGATGGTTGAGCAAGGCTCCCGGTTGTAAAGCTTTAATGAAGCACTGTTATTTCTGGTTATGTATGAACTCTTGAGACTTCTTGCCTTATGAATGTCAGTTTCTTTCATGTCTTTGTTTAAACTGTGTTAGAGCAACTCGGAATTGGAGAATCTAGTCGAGTTGTAGCTGTTATAGGATGATGTAGAATTTGATCACTGTGACAGTTGCATTGTCTCTGAACATTCCTTGTGATTTTCCTAACGCTGAATGACTTGGAATTGGAGAATCCAGTCAAGTCCCTTTTTTAGTATCTCGAAGCCCTGAACCAGAGGATCTCACATTCGGGGTTTTTCTTCTACAAATTGCTGGAATCTTGTTGCCCGAAGTAGTTTGTTCACCCTTCTTATCAAGTCTTTAACCTGTTCACCCTTTAATCAACCCACTGATTGAAGTTAGATCAAGACCTCTTTTGTTTCATACACGCCGGACCCAGTCTCTAAGTTAGAGTGACATTTCCCTGAGTCTCTGTCCATTTGATCACCCATAAAAAACCACTGTGACATAAAACTGATGGGCGTCAGGCTCTGCTCCTGCTAGCAATCCAGGAGTGACTTCTGTCACCAATAGGGGGTTTGTAAGGCCCTTTGCTCGAAGAAGCTTCTTCAGCCGACCTTTTCAAATCTATAACTTGGTTGGACAGTTTTTGAACAACTTTCTGTAAGTTTTCTAAATCTGAGCTTTCAGGTTGAGCTTTGTTTTGGGAAGGTCTAGGGAGGATTTCAATTTTCTTTTTGGACGATGAACTAGTCTCTGTCTCGTTGCTAGTAGTGTCTTTTAAACTGAGAATGTCTTTCTCGATTTGACTGGCCTCTTTGAAGGCTTCTAACAACGTAGCTTTCTTGGATCTCTTTCCCCAAATGGCTATGTTTTGATGTAAGGCTTTCGTATAATATGCGATAATAAGATTCTCGGCAGGCATCGAATCCATAGGGATTCGATTCTTTAGTATCAAGAACCTTTGATTAAAGTCTCTGATCTTTTCTTTGGGGTTCATTCTTAAACTAGAAATCTCCATGACTAGAACTTCAGGAGACTTGTCATCTCCAAACTTCTCAAGGAAACATGATTCAAATTTCTCCCATGACACGATGGTGTGGGGATGTTGGGCAAAGTACCAGGTAGAGGCATTGCCCTCAAAGGTGTAGGGAAAAAATCTACAGACTACGTCTTCGTGCTCAACACTACGGAGTCTAATGGCTAACATAAACTTTTTGATGTGATCTTCAACGATCTGTTTGGATTTCGGGTCAAATTTAGGGAGCCATTTCTCTGGGTGCTTTGGTAAAGGATGCTGAGGCCCAGGTATGGCCACTGCATCTTGGTCGAGCCAAGGTCTGGTGGGATTGTTCTGGTTGGCCATAGGTGTGGGTGGTGTTGAAGGCTGAGAGGAGGAACTGCCTTCGTCAGAAGATTCTTCTCCAGAAGAAGAAGGAGATGAAGGAGGTGGTGATGGTGGTATACTAGATCCTTCTGCTGCAGGAGTGAGGATTGGATCTACAGGGTTTAAGGTAAGGTCAGTACCTCCAAGTTGTTCTCTGATATTAGATAAGTCTAATGGTTGATTCAAAGGTCGGTTTGGTTGTCTTATACGGGCTAAGGCACTGTGTGTTCTTATGAGAGATTTCTGAACAATCTCTTGTATGTCACCACCCGTAGGATTTGGAGTTACTGGTTCAACTGTGACCTGCATATCGTCGTTTGATGTGGTTTCTGTTTGAGGGACAATGTTTTCGTCTGAAAAACTTCTATTCACTATAGGTGAGTGGGTAGGTTGTGGAGGAGTCTTACGACCTCCTCGTGCCATTAATAGTTTTCAGGCCCTCCTTCTAGCGCCATTTGTTGATGGGCAAAATTGACTGCTCGTCAACTGGAGGAGTGAATCTGGTCCGGGGTCGTCTAATTAACCCAAGCCATTTGGATTAATCCACTCCGACGGGTTTAGCGGCTCCGTTGGCTGATCTAAGTCCTATAGAAAGCGAAAAACAAAAATAGAGATAGTGTAATAACTAGATGAATAACAATCGTTGAAAACTATGTCTGGATCTGATATGTATTTACAGTTTAACTAAATAATATTTATAAAATAACTCTAGTTATTACATATACAATATATATATATACAAATACTTCTAATTCTAAGATATATATAATATATACAGAATACGAATTTTAATCTAAATCCGTGAAAATCAAACGTGAATTGATCTTTCAAACAATAATAAAACTATTATCTAATTTTTATGATTTGTTTTCTTATAAAGGAAATCAAATATCAAACTGTCTAATTGAAAAACATAAATCACAGATAATAAAAAATGTTTTAGCTACAGGAAGTTTCTGTATTCATTAAACTAATGAAATTAAACTAGCAAACTGACCTGTTATCGCATCCCATATTTGTTCAGCGTATAGCATCCAATCTCCTTGTCTGATGAGGTAAACCCGCAATAGATCCTGCAATTGCTTCTCATAAACGTGAAGCAATAATGATTGAATTCGAATGATAGAACACATAAGAGATATAATCACAACAATCTTGTCATTTCACAAGCAGCCACATTAAGATAAATCCTACTGTGAAAACTTGTGCATGAATGTTCAACAAATGATGAAGATAAATCTCTTAATTCCAGGTTTAAACAAAATGATTACTGTGTGTTAAATCTGGAACATAAAATATGGATAACATATAATTTTTTTATCATATCAATCTGTAGTAAACCACGACAGGGAAAACAATCACAATCTAACTGCAAAATGAAACAATCATAACTTGAATAAAGCCACAATATGGAAAAGCTAAAGCTGTAACCAATATTATATTTCATTCAATTCTGTAAATGAAAAACCCATAGTCTTGCCCCAGGCAGAGATGGTTTGAAGTTTACAAAATAACATGCTTATATAGGTTCTAGGAACAAAATGTTTACTGTTGATAACATCAAATCTGTTCAAAAATGTGGGGGATGCAACCTCCCAAATTTTACTTGATATAAAAAAACTAACAGCCTAATCTATTTACTAAAAACATAAAGATGGTATGGCTGGGAGATCCCAACAGTGCTTCATATCTCTTTGAAAATCATGAGTTCCTGAAAACAAATAAAAATAAGAAGATTTTAGATGTATTTTCAATTATCAAAACAAGCAATTCAAAATTTTCTAACTAGCTACATAATCTCACGATTCTGTAGCTAGTTATAATTATAACTAGAATCATATTTTATTCAATCAAACAAAACAAACTGAAAAGTAATCTATTGAAGAAAATCGAGTATGCTAAATTGAGAGTGAGAAAATCATGCTAAACTTAAAAAAAGATTATACCTCAAATCATGGGATTCAAACAAATCAAGCAATATTTGAATTTACTATTGCTGTCACTGCTTCCACATTCTTAAAAATGATAGACCCTGTGGTTTTTAGGTGTTTTTCCTTTGCTTGAGCTATGGATTGGAGCCTGCTGTTCTCGTTTGTTAACGAATCCACCTGGTCTTCCAAAGATTTAAGCTGGGACTGTAGTAAAGGCACATCCGTATAATACCAGTCGATCCAGGATCGACAATCATTACAGTGTGGCTCTAGGGACTATGCATTGGCACTGATAGCATTAACAATTGGAGAATCATCCATTTGAAAGGTAGGTTTTTCATGGAGCTTGATATCAGGAAAATCAGGATCATCCTTTAGACACGGTGGCAGGTTGGTAACATAAGCGTAGGGTCTGTCAGAGCAAATTCCATATGAATATGGATATTCTTCGGCCAAGAACCTTTCAATTTCCGAATCCGAATCCTCACTTACCTCAATTGTATTTTTTTTGTCTGCACAGGGCTTGGGCTTGTTTCGAGCACATCGTGAAATCCAATGAGCCACCTTTTTATTCTTATATATAACATCGATGCTACCCTTAAGCTTTTTCCCTGTGGGTTTTTTAACAGTCTTGGTACAACTCTTAGGATACGAATCCGGTTGAGTGTTGGGTTGAGTAGCATCAGGGTAGGTCGAGGGTTCCAAATTAGAGACAGGATCACATGGCAGGAGCGGTGGTAGGTTTCACAAGGGTTTATGTGATAACAGGCTTGTCAACCTATCCCAACTCGCTATTACCAAAGCCATTTCGTAACACAAAAGCATCCCAACAATCGTTGTTTAATTTCAACTGATGCATAATGATAATCTTAATTAAATCATGATGGAGCAAACTAGAATCAAACTTCTGCCTCCTAAACTGCTTTGCCATCTTGTACAGACTTCTAAGAAAAAATTAGGGCATTCTCAACAGGAAGTCGATGAAACTCATAAGCAATCGCAGGTGGTATAAGAAAACCAAACCAAATCTTCCTTCACATGTAATGAACTGTTTCACAATAGCTAACAGATCATGCCATCTAGATTTTAAATATGAGACAGGCATACCTCGGTCGCAACTGGTAATTTTCCTTGAGGTGAACAACAATGACTAGGGGACCTCTTCAAATTTTGTATTCTTGAACCACTTTTGTCCGACAGCTGATAAACCCATATCTTGGATTATAAAATCTTCATTTACCTCAAGCTGCATGTCTCCTATCTTTGCTCTCCAACTGTCGAAAGTCAATGCGAACTCTTGGGCAACTCTCAGATTGAAACCTTCAAACTTTTCAATAAAAAAAACGCCATCCATTCCTTTCTAAGTCGTCTCTGGCGTTGTCAAACGATAACAAGGTTTGGATGCCATTGGGCTCAATCCTCACCACAGGAGCCATGGCTAACAGAAGGGAATCAATACGGAAATTAGAGGTAGTGTCTGATAGAGAAACACAGAGCCATAGTCCCGAGTTTCCTCAATGCAATGCAAAGACAGTTCGAAATGGTAGGCAGAAGCGTTAATCACCATGCATGGGAATGATATTGTGAAGCTCGAGGCGATACAGAGCAATAATATCATGCTATACTAAAAATGACACCTTGGCATATTGGTACGCATAAGGATCAGAACAGTTAAAAACCATAGTACGCACATCCATGACTTGATTACAAAGATAAATGTATCAAATAAACATTGAACCATTAAAAGTTTTATGAATCAAAACCCCATTGATATTAATCAAATACTAAATGAGTGGAGGTTTTATACTTATGTAACCAAGGAATGTTTAAGACCAAGGGGTTATAAACAAGGAAAACAATCATGTTCATAGCAAAAGATGACAATTCGATAATAGACCATATAAACAGTTTTCCTTAATAAAAAATCGAAACATAGTGTCAATTCCAGCTGTGCGTTTTCATGCTTATAGTCATGAAAACAAAATTGAAAGGAAAATGTGTAAGAAGTGACAAGTGACAAGTGTCGTTTAGTGAGAATGGTCATGACGAGTAACGAGAATTTAAAGGCCCCGTGTAGGCATCTTGTAAAATTAGAAATTATATTATTGCTGCCAACAATGGCGACACGTTGGGAGAAGCAGTTATCTCTGCCAAATGAACGAGTTCAGATTAGGATAATCAGAAAAAAATTCGAATCGAAAACAACAAAAAAGATGTATAAACATCGTAAACAATTTAAAATGCATTCCAGTTTCAGATTACTGTTATTTTATAAGACGAAAACTGATGACAATCCTAACAAAAGAGAGTCACGATATTAGAGTTAAAATCTTCAATACTGTTGACAGGGCCGCTGCTGCTAGCAGGCGTCCATAGCCTCGACAGGGATGTCATTTAACCCACTCTGATATCGGTATCCTTCTTAGAAGTTCCAGATCATAACGAAGGACATTTAAGGTCAAAAAAGGATCCATATCTGAGAATTTTCATATACTTGACATTGCTTCGCTGCGAACGGGCCTGTTCAGTACCCCAACGAAGTTATCTTGGTGTCATGCATGCATTTACCCACTACCAGTAGACATGTTCAGTATCCCGATGGGTTTACAAGCACTTCCCACAGCTCTCTGAAGGTTTATTTAGTTTTAAAGATATTTAATAGAGCGGGGTGACGCTGAAAATCCTGATTTTGGACACATCTTAGTAAATTACAGACCTTGAAGAAATTTCTTAGCTGTCCTTCATTAAGATCTAGAAATAGTTTGTTAATAAAATCGACTTTCAAGAGCAGGGTATCATCTCTGAGTTGTTCTCTTAAGGAACAGGGACATCGTAAGAAGAATTTTTATGGATGAGCGTGAGTAACTTCAGTTACAGATTGAAATCAAGAAACACTTTTCAAACAACAAGTTTTCTTTAACATGGTTGCAAACTCAGAAAAATATCACAATTTATGTTTAAACAACCTTCAGCAGTCATTTTAGAGGGGAAATTTTTCTGTTTTCTTTGTCTGAACTAGCCCATGATGCAGGCATGTGTGTTTAAAAAAGAAAGACTGATAAACATAAAGGAAAAATCACAACGACCAGCAAATAAAAACGAATAGCAAACAAAATAGAAAATATTTACATAGTGTACATGGGAGTGTCATCAGGCGAAGTACCTTTTTAGAGCTTGGCCATTCACCGGAAAGGTTTCTGGCTGTCCCTCTAAATTCTGTAATTGGAAGGAACTAGGACCCAACTTCTCAGCAATTAAAAATGGTCCTAGGCACAAGTTCTGAAACTTTGTATGCTCTCCTTTTCCCTCATGAGGTTTGTCCCATTTTAGGACAAGGTCACCTACCTCAAAATTTTTGTCAGAGGCAGAATTGGAATAAAACTAGTTTTTAACAATGAGTTGATGTTGATCCAATTTCCATTTTGCTTGAGCCATCACTTCTTCTAATTTTAAGAAAGCATTAATTCGACTCTCCAAAGGGGGACTGTCCTCTTCCTGTACTTTCTACGATAACTGCAGAGATGGAAGGAGGACATGTGGTGGAAGAATCGCCTCTCTACCGTAAACGAGAAAGAAAGGTGAATTACCTACAATAGTTTTAGGAGTTACTCTATCAGCCCAGATTGCATTTAACAATGCGTTATGCCAATTCTTATGGTTCTCAAAGACTGTTCTCTTGATGATTTTGATCAGATTTTTATTAGTCGATTCTGCCAAACCGTTGCCTTGGGGGTAATAGCTAGCATAATACTTTGATTTAATTCCTTTTTCTATATCGAAATCACTCATCTCAAGAGACGAAAAATAAGAGGCATTGTCAAATACTAGGCATTCAGGAATACTGAAGCGGGTAATAATATTTGAATTCAGGAAGGATATTACTTGATTGGTATTTACAGCTTTTAATGGGGAAACCTCAGACCACCTGATGAAGTAATCTATGGCTGTTATGATATACTTATGCTGCTGCAAGGCTGGCGGATTGATTGGGCCTATAATATATAGACCCCACTGCTGAAAAGGGGAATCTACCAAAACTGGTTGCAAAGGGAAAGCTTGTTTCTGTATCCGTCCAGATGCTTTTTGACAAATTACACACTTGTGACACAAAGCATGATCATCTTTAAAAAGGGTAGGCCAGTAATAACCTGCTCTTAATACTTTATGGGCAGTGGTATCTCCACCAAAATGCCCACCAACTTCTCCTGCATGCAATTCCAATAAGACTTTTTCTGCTTCATCTTTCTCGAGACAACGCATTAGTACTCCATCAAAATTTTGACGAAACACAATACCATTAATCAGCTGAAAAGAAGCAGATTTTAATCTTAGTTCTCTCCTTTTTGTGGGATCAAGGTGACGGGGAGCTGATCCGTGTATAAGACAAAATTTTATATCATCATACCAGGGACTAACAGGGTTTTGTGCACAACAGATTTGATTTTGATAGTGCTGTCCTGGACTTAACATATAATTTTCCTCTTGCTGTCCTGTAGCTGAATCAATGACCAATTTGCATAACCCTTGGCCTCTTACAATTTGTGCTGGGGTGATTTCTATGTCATACTCTTGCAAGGATGTGACCTAGTTTGCCCTTTTTTCGCCTAGTTCTTTCTGTACTAACAGATTTCTGACAGCCGGGTAAGGGACAATGATTTTTGTCCTTGATTTCAACAGATAAGATCGGAAGTGCTTTACTTCTTTGAAAAAAACATAGGTTTGTTGATCTACTACTGGGTAATTAAGTTCGACCCCTTTGAAGGCTGAGCTCATAAAGGCAATTGGGACTTCATTGTTTTTAGTGTTCTTTTGAGTTAGGACGACATTGTATGAGCGGTCAGAGGCAAACGTGTAGAGGGTGAAGTCTTGCAAAAAGTCGGGGCTCATTAGAGAAGGAGCGTCTATTATGGCCTTTTTTATTGAATCAAAAGCATGGCTTTCTAAAGGTCCCCAATGGTACTGTACATCTTTTTTTATTAGGTTTTGTAATGGTCTCACCATTTCTGAAAAGCTGGGAACGAATCTCCTGACAAAGTTTATTTGACCTAAGAAAGATTGCATGGACTTTTTTGACAAGGGAGGGGGCAATTTCGAAATGAATTGAGTTCTTTCGGGATCAATAATCATCCCTTCGCTCGATACAATAAATCCGAGGAGTTTACCTTGTTCTACTGCGAAGATAGATTTTTTAGGATTCAAAGAAATGCCGTACTTACGACATCGCTGTAGAACGAATCTTAAATGAGCTAGATGATCTTCTTTATTTTTCGAGAAGACAGTGACATCATCTAGGTAAACTATGACAGAATGATTGATTAAGCCTCAGAAAGTGATGTCCATCACTCTCTGGAAAGTGGCACCAGAGTTTATGAGTCCAAAGGGCATCTTTCTATAAACATAGGTGCCCCATGGAGTGCGGAAGGTGGTTTTGAGTTGGTCTGGAGGGGACATCAGGACTTGATTATACCTTGAAAAACCATCCAACAAGGATAATCTTTCAGAACCAGATACCTGTTGAAGGATCTGTTCCATAGGAGGGACAGGGTAGTTGTCTTTATCAGACGCTCAATTAAGATTTCAGAAATCGACACATAGTCGGATTTCACCACTCTTCTTTCAGACAGGGACAAGATTAGAGACCCATTGTGTGTGACTAACTCAGAAAATTATCTTAGTGTTCATGATTTTATTTAGTTCCTTCTTGACTGTTGGTTCGAGTTTTCGGTGCATTTTCCTTAACTTTTTTTGAAAAGGTTGGATTTGGGGTTTCATGGGGATAACGTGTTGTATGATGTTAGGATCAAAGGTTTTCAGGTCGTCGTACGTCCAGGCAAAAACTGATCCAGGTGGATTTCGGGGGCCACCCATCTTTTCCAAATGGCTCAAAACAGTTTTCTGGCCATTTTGGCCATTTACTATTTTTAGCAGGTTTTAACTTCCGGGGCCATTTTGAGGGCCTAAATGAAGGTTTTTCGAGATCGAGGTTCTCAATGATA